>PNEQ01072963.1:10783-57511 GCA_003012365.1 Medauroidea extradentata | reverse complement strand
TACAAATTTCCATCCCTTAATATCAAATGGTTCCCGTCAAATTCAATAAAAACCATACTTGCAACCCCATCTTCACAGGGGTTTCCTGCCCTTAGGAGTGGTTTCCAGGCATTCGTTGCCAGACATTTTCTAACTGTTATTTTGCAAGGAACATCCTGTCACAGTTTGTCGCAGAGCTGATGACTCACCCTGTATATATACACACACACATACTGGACGAATATCTGTTTCCATTATGAAACATCGGTCGCAAGACACGACAAAACTGAATGAACACATGATGGAATGGAGATCCCAGATTCGATTTAGAACTAATTATGTCAACTGGCGTTGCATTTAAACACGTCTAACACTAAAATAAAATAATAATAAACTCCCTCGGAACTCTCAAAATGCAGTGAAACAAAACTGTATGGTCAGGTGTTTCAGCAGGCAAGAGGAAGTCACGCTCACCGTAGGGGCAAACACGGGCACGGACGCGACATTTGCTATTAGGCCCGCACGATTGACTTGGGGAGAGGAGGGCAACGGCCTAGGATTCCCCAACCCCTTTTCCGAATTTTTTTGAACTTACATAGTCAGACCGCTCTTTCCTAACAAAACAATCTAAAATTGTACAATTTTTCCGGGGGATGGGTCCCGGACCCCATGTTTTATTGTATTATGGGAGCGGGGTGGAGGAGGAGGTCGGTGTTAACTGATAACGTTCCCGAATTCACAACCACCTAATTAGTTTCTCTGGTGTACTGGAAAGTCATGGTTACTGTAGTTCAATGTAGCACATAACACAACCCAGTCATAAAGCCTATAAAATAAAAATGAAAACTTTATGAAATTGACTCTAGAGGTTTGGGCCATGGGCGTGTCTGGTGGGGGGACGGGCGGACATTTAACCCCCCCCCCCCCCAAAAAAAAATATATGTAAAAATATAAGCACTCCTACCAGCGGTATATTTAAAAGTTTATACAAAACAATTGCTTAAATAGCCTCTATTTTACGTTTTGCAATCTAAACTTTGCCAGGGGAGTAACACCCCCTATTTTTTTTTAAGAGGTGATCAACATATCGGCCTCTAGATATACTTGTCCCCCTCCCCAAAAAAAAAGTTAACTGCCGTGCACGCCTATGGTTTGGGTCCAGCTCCGACAAAATATTCTGTTTGAGGCTCTGCTTGTGGTTACGGGTGCCTGTGGAGGAGGCGAGACGACGGGTGTTTGTTCGTCGATGATCCCCGGTGCACGACCCATCGTTTGCCGAGCACTCCGGCGTCGAACACCCCTCCCCCCGTCTTCCATAAGCGAGCAATGACTTCCCTGGGGGCGCGGACTGCAAACAGCTGGTTACGACGTCTCGGCAAACCCGCGCACTGGTCTGTTGACACTCCGTTCTTAACCTCCTTGCCCCCTTCGGCGCCGACCCTGGGGCTGTCCTCTCTGCGCGGAGGTCACAGCCGCGACAGACTGCGAAACATTGCAGGAGGATAATAGCGAAGTTGTTTATGTACTGGCTCAGCACAGTACTCAGAGAATAATATTTCACACTGCGAAAATTGTATGTCCTTCAAAATAGCTGCTTGATCACGGCGAATCAAGCTTGACAGTACAATGCCGAAGCGTGTACTCCTTACTACAATATTCGCTGTTAAGGGGCCTCCCTAGATAGGGTGCGTTTGTGTGTGTAATGCAGAAATGGTAAGTGTGCCGTTAACCGACTAATAGCCTACAGTGCATTATCGCCTCTCCGCGCAAGCCACTCAGCTGGCGTGGAGTGCTTTAATTTTATCTTTCTTCCCTATGGGACTTTAAGCGGTGACCAAATTATTTCATTTGTAGGCAGCATAGTTCAATATCTAACGCTTGTTTCTATAGTTGTATTTTCGAATCCGGTTGTTAATTTTCTAGAAACGGTATTCCGGAAAACCCATTTTTGGCCATTTTGAGGGGCCCAAAAACGATGTTTCTAATAAACTTTCCCAAATGTTAAAACTATTGCTACAAAGTTTAAGATGTGTGATCTTTTCGTTGATATACAAATATGATGCGCGTTTAGTAATTTCGTAAAAAAAATGAATAATCGGAACTCGCTGCAACGTATTTCAAGTGCTGTTAGGCAGGCCCCTTATGGCCTCGCTCTTTAGTTTTGCAGCGGTTTTTAAAATAATTTTTATCGCAATTTTATACATAATATCAAAAATTCATTCTTACAGTTTTATGACATATATGATCGTTTGTATCTGAATTTATTTTGTTTCGATACACCACACGGACTTTTAGACTTTTGCCCCTGAAATATCACATATATTGTGGTCAAAATAAGCCAAAATGAAGCAAACACTGGCTAAATTGTGTATCGTATGACTGTACAATGTGTCAAATTTTTTCAAAGCATTTGATTTAATTTTTTTTTTATTTGCAATTGTTTGAAATAAGTGAAAGATCATTGCCTTAATCATTCGCATCAGTGCACACGACCACGTTGTTCAGCAACACACACGACGTTCAGAGAAAGAAAATGATCGGGACACGTCCGGCGAGCGAAAGAACGACGGCCTCCAGCTAGGGTCACGTTTTCGATCCAGTTCTCCACGCACGCACGCAGGCAGGCAGGCGGGTGATACAGGGCGCGGTTGCCAGAGTCCTTGGCAGCTCACCTGCTACCGTGCCGCCGCCGTCGACTTCAGAAAGAAAGGTCGACCTCCGCACTGCCAACAGACAGGCCTTCGCCGACACGTACACACGCTCTCAAAAGTGCCGGCCACTCCCTGCTTGAACTCATTTTTTTTTTTTCTTTTAAATACTCCTGCCAGCTTTTGCGCAACGCGGGACTCTCCTATTCCGATGAGCCGATCTCACGATCTTGTTTATAAGCGGTTCGGGATTAAGTGAGCACTTTTGAAAATCTAGTCACTTTTTTTCCTGATAAGATAATTTCAATACTCCTGTCACTTTTAAAAAATAAAACAAAGCAACCTAAACAGCAAAGTGTATATATTGAACCATACTAAACGTTAAGGTCCGACGTCATAGTAAATAAATTATTATTTTAGGAAAGACTATACCCGAAAGTGGCGTATCTTCTATATCTGTGTGTCAGCGAGGCTTCCAACTTTATGATAGAACTGATACGGCGAAATCAAAAACAACTCGCTCAAGTCCAGAAACAGAGATTGTGGAGTGATTTTGGTCAGCACTTAAGCGCTGGAGAGGGTGACATGTGAGTACGGAACAGAGTCGGAATGAATGAGTGGGGAAAAAACGGGAGATCTCCGAGAAAATCCGCCGACCAGCGGCATCGTTCGGCACGATTCCCGCCAGCGAAAATCCGGAGACCGACCCCGCCGGGAATCGAACCCGGATCGCCTTGGTGGGAGGCAAGAGGTCTAACTGACCCCTCAACCAACGCGGCCCCAACAAAGAATGTTCAGAAGGAAAAAAAACAGTATACGAACTACGGTGATCAGGTGGCCTCTAATGCAGCGTGTTATATGTATGACAAGGGCCTCGCCTAGACGACGGACTGACGACAACAGTGCAAAGTATTAGATGTAACGGTTTATGGATATCATTGTTAAATGACGTGAAGTCATCAGTAATCTGTAATCTGTTATCTGAGCATATGGAATCAGAAATAGCACCTCATCACAAATACACTCTGCCAATAACTACGAAACACAGCTACAGATGTGTACGTAAGGCATTAAAACATATTGGTAGAATCCATTGTACTGTGCATATTCAAGCCCCGCCCATTCGTTCACAGTCTCCTGTTTCACTGAGTAGCAGCTAGTGAACAAATGGCCGGGGCATGGGTATGCACAGGACAGTGCGATCTAACATGAAGGTCATTTAATCCACGAAATTTTCTGGCTGCTACACATTGGTGCAAATTTCTTTTCAGCAAAAATCAGCGGCTGTAACCGTGTAACAAGAACATTGCGTACCAACTTGTAAGACAGCATTATTACAGACACACGCAACTGGATTCAACTGAAGTCCATACTGGTCACTCGAGCTAGGAAAGGTCCTGGCGATGCGCAGAGGGGAAAATTCCTCCTCCTCCTCCTGCCCCTAACCAGGAGAGGTGAGCAGCGCGCATCTGTTGATTGGTTGTAGCTGCTAATGGCACACTCAGGGCTCCGTTATTTCCCCTCTTACTGGCTGGGAGGGGAAATATGGGGCGGGTAGCTGCGCAGTAGATGCCATTTCACGTCCGCTGCACCACTCTCTCAAAATCTTTCCTAGGCTGTGGGACCAGTAAGCCCTACGTTTTTTGAAAGTCAACCTGGAGAAACCATAAAAACACCAAACCTACATCACAGACTATTTATAGAGAACTGAAAAATTCGCGGGTTCACTGACTTGTAGGCTAGTCTCCAAGAATATATGTGTATTCAAGCCGACAACAGCTGTTCATTAGCTGCTGGCTGATACAGACGTATAGGACACGTTATGGTATATTTTTATTACTGGCTCAGAGACTTCCAGGGGATGATAAATAAGTCAAGGGCGAGTTACGAAAATGACACGAACTTATACATGCTGGAATTCTAGAGTATGTGTAAAGGGAAACGCGAATTTTTCAGGTCCCTAACTATTTAGTAATACAGACTTGAAATGACGTTGCGGCTCATTTGAAATGGGCGAATTTCACCGCGTATTGGCAGCCAAAGTTTGTTACTACAAGCCCCGTGCCTGGTTTCTGAAAGTTACGGCACGCTTCTTATTGGCCCGGCTGCCGGTTAGCAGGGCAGCCTCCTTAAGCTGATTGGCTGTAGGCGTATCCGCCATACTGATGGCCAGGAAAGCCATTTTGCTGGCGTGTGTGATTGAGTTCGCTCACCTACCGGCCATTTCACTTTCTTTATTACCAAATATTCTGTGCCTAGATAATTAGCAAACATTTACCCTGGAATATGTATCTGTTAAACGTGACCTGTTGCGTCGCAATTTAATGTACGAGATTTCCGCGTCAAAGATCGTTCTTCAGAAATACGTTTCTAAAAAATTTTTGTTCGGAATGTTGGCGAAATCTATTGTCTAGTTTCGTATTTTTTTTTTTCTATTATTTGGCTTCCAGACACATGCAATTTTAAAATAATGTTTTTAGCGCAGCGTTCTATACCATTCCGCTTGGCCGAAAAAAAACTACGACTTGCCCTCAGAGTCTACCTGATCTATACTGCGGCTCCGAGGAAGCAAATCGTTTGGCACTTCCGTCAACAGGTTGGACTAACAGGTAGCCTGGTTCTCGCGACAGGCAGTAGTGTCGCTATCTTCGCTGTGGCCAATCAACACGAGTCCCGACTGACCTTCCTCGGTGACCTTGGTCGACACACGTGGGCGGACAGGCGACAAACACAAGCACCCACAAGCACGCCCGGTGTTTTAGGCCGATTTTTAAAATAGGCCTATATATTTTTTAAAGCAGCATAATTTTATATCGAAGAATTCTTATATTGTTTTATTTACTTATTTAAATATTTCTTTATTTACTAAGGCCTCCGCCTACCACGCTCTTAAATTGCGTTGCCGTGAGTTTGTAAATACGTTTTTTTTTAATGAAACTATATGACTTGTGTCAATTATTGTTTCAATGAAGGAAAAGAAAATACACTTCAAACTACGACGGAAAAGTAGTTTCAAAGCATCCCGTCAATTAGAAAATAAATTTCCAAATCCCTGAAAATGGCTTTTAAAAAAAACTTTTCGTCCTGTTTTACCTGAAAAACTACTCGCGGCATTCGTGTGAAAAGACTCTAGAAACACGCAACGAATTTTGCTTCAAATTTTTCAGGAGTAAAAAATTGATAAAAGTTTCAGTCTGGCGAATGTTCTACGATACCACTGCACGCCGTTTCAGTGTCTTGCGGTAGAAGTGACCACGCCAGATAAGCCGGTCAACATCGCCCTTGGCGCCGTGTCTCACTCACGCAAACAAACAGCCAGCAGGCGGATGTCTTGAAGCAACATAACTTTCACATCAAAGAACCCGTAAACTGTGTTGTCACAATTATATTATAACTGTACCAATTTTTTTTCTACTAATAAACCTCATAGTTTTCCTGATTTTACACCGCACTTCTATAGGCTTGGAACGCGCAAAATAAGGTACCTGTAACGAATATGGCTCAGTTCTCAATACGGCACACTAGTTGCCATTGTGTCGATGTGGGATCTATGCACACTAGTCCCCAGTATGAACATACACCATCCATAAATATATGTATTACATCATCCATAATATTTATTACTTAGGCACACATGGTTTGTGAACCTTAAGCGGACCATATTCGGTACAGGTACTTTGCGTCCACCCAGACGGCTATCTTAAAACTTCCGTCCTGACGGTGACTAAAATACAGCAACAAGTGCTAAGATAAGAAAGTTCGAATCGCGGTGTATGTCTTTCGGGGAGTTATTTACTACGCAAGGACATAGTATGCAGCAATTTTCACCACCATGTATTTATTTTTTATTTGAACCAGATATATTTTTTCTTATTTTATATACAAAATGTGACTAAATTTAGCTCATATGAAATTTTTTTTTATCTCTCATAGTTTTCGCGTAATGGCTTGTTCAAATTTTGCATGTTTCCGTTTTAAGGACTACACTAAAACCAACTGTCATAGCAAATTAAAAAAAATTCAAAGTGGATAAAGACGAAACAGGCTATAATGTAACGTATATGAAAAAAGACATTTACTGTATTTAAATAAAAATTTAAAAATTCAAAAATTTTTTTTTAATTAAAAATATTTTTCTTTGTGGTTTAACACAGCTGAATTTGTAGCCTATAACGTCGTTATCCACTGTCAATTTTTTCACTTCGGTATGCCAGTTGGTTTTAGTGTAGTCCTTAAAACGGAAACATGCAAATTTTGGCTTTAACGAGCCATTACGCGAAAACTATCAGAGATAAAAAATATTTATAAGAGAAAAACTTAGTCACATTTTGTGTTTAAAACAAGAAAAAAATATGTGGTACAAATATAAAAATAAAAACATGGTAATGAAAATTGCTGTCCACTACGCTCTTAAGGGTGTTCAAGTGCGATAAATTCACAATTTTATTTTCATACTAAATAGTGTTATTTTTGTAGACGATACTTGTGAGTGCAGTTTCCTCTTACAAAACAAATTTTTACTCGCATAATGTTCTCATAACGGTGCGTCAAAGTCAAAATTTGCATGTTCTGCAGCCATGCAAATAGTGAAAAACAATTGACTTATGTAAGTGAAATAACTCACAGTGAAATAACATGCTTCGGGCTACGTAATAAAACATTTTTTTAAAAATCCCGTGAACTAATTTTGTATTTAAAAAAACTGTTGAATTTTCAACTTCATTCCTGAACTTTTGCATTTTTTCTTAAACTTCAAAATATTGCGTTATGATCGTTTAAATACTTTATTGCATGGCTCATGGGATGTAATATCACAGCGAATTATTTTATTCAAGTAGGTCAGTTGGTTTTCACTATTTGCATGGCAGCAGGACTTTGTCGCACCGTTATGATAAAAATATACGAGTTTAAATTGTTTTGTAAGACGAAACTGCACTCACAAGTGTCGTCTACAAAACTAACACTATTTCATATTTATATGTAATTATGATTTTATCGCACTTGAACACCCTTAAGGGCGCCGTCTACTAGAATCGTGAAGAGGCGCGTAGACCTTTAACAATCCTGATTTCATTCGAAAACCATTCAACGTGTTGTCACGCGGTTAGGCTACGAAAAGCATTTAAGGATCTTAGTACAGTAACAAGTATTTTTTTGAGTGTGAAAGTGACCGAATCGGGACTTTTGACGCTGGTTTTTATGTAAGAGTAATCATTTTCACGATATTCTGAATATTATAGACCTGTAGAGCGACTCTTTCCCTTACGTCGCGTAAGATAAAACGATAGTGTTGTCGCTGAAAGTCCCATAGTAAAAACGGTTCAGCGGGAACCTTGCATGCTAGTTCAGCGCTCGGCTCGTTGAGGCGACGCGGCATTTGATGCGCGCTTCAAGGTCGACCTTACTGCTCCGTCGCTTTTGAGCCTCTCACGCGCGGGTAAACGGCGCCCTTAAAGTGGCGGTAGGGATAAATCAACGCTCAAATCTCCTGTAAGTAGAGAGCCGGCAAAAACTGAGGTTCGCCATTCAACAAGCGCACTGCATATTTCGCTACACGTCTGCAGTTTTTAGTGTCGGTGTGGATTACAGCGGGTTTACTGACTTGCAGAGAGCATATACACAAACAGAAGTAATCTGTTCATTCGATGCACTCTTTGTGGGAAGATCTTACAACATGCTGCACGTAAACAAGTTGTTCCTACACGTGCTCCGTGGCGTCATTATTAACTCAAAATCCACCGGAGCATATCGGATAACAGTATCGATCTATTCATCAGTTTGAAACCGAAGCATAGACGTTCAGTTGCAGAAGGTTTTTAGTTGGTCACCCAATTGACACGCTAATTTTCTCGACAGACAAGTTCTGGTAAATCCGTTAACGTAATTTCCGTGTATTACAAAAGAAAAATATAAAAAATTTGCTTCGCCTCCTTTGTTCGTTAGTAAAAAAAAGGTTAAAATACTGAATAACTACCAGAGAGGACCAAAGAACGAGTTACTTTTTACATACTCGAGAGGAAAATTCATGCTCTTTTCTGCAGAAATACTGCATACACGTTTTCCTGCCAAAGAACTTCATACCTTGCTTATTTCCACATTGCATTGTTAGAATTTAATGTAAACAAGCCCGCAATTTCATACGCTGTAGATTTTTGTGCATTTACAAAAAAAAAAACTTTTGAAATTCGGCTGCAAAAGGTATTCTTCAAAGTGAGAGATAATATTATTGATTGAACGTGTTAAAAAGAAATGTGGGAAGTGGGAATTCGTTTCTAGTTGTAGAAAGTATTCTGTTAAAAATTCGGCTTCGAAAAGTTACCTTGGCAAAAAAAGACACAACACTTTTACAATGTATTATTTTGTTATAAGAAAATGTAACAAAGTGGCAGAAAGTTTTACACCCTGTATAAGTCGGGTGTTTCGCTCGGCAGTCTAATGTTTGGGCTATATGCTGTTGTATGACCAGGTTGCATAACTTTTTTTTATTTCGCAGGCACAGGTAAAACCGCTGAAAAATTTTGAGACTGTGTACACTCATACGATACACAATTTTGCCAGAGCTTTTTTTTAAAATAGTGTACCGTTCGCTAACAAAAATATTATTTTGCTTCATTTTGGCTTATTTTCGCAACAAAATATGTGATATTTCATGGGCAAAAATCTAAAAAACTGTTAGGTGTATTGCAACAGAAAAATTCAGATACAAACAATAATAATATTGGTGTTAAAACTGCAAGAATGAATTTTTGATATGTGTATTAATTTGCGTCTTACAAAAAATATTTTCGAAACCTCTGCAAAACTAATAAGCGAGGCCTTAATACCTCGTTGTTAAGGATGTTCGAGTGGGAAAAATTCATAATTTTATATTTGTATGAAATATTGTTAGTTCTGTAGACGTTTCTTGAGAGTATATTGTCATCTTACAAAAATTTTTTAACTCAGCTAGTTTTCCCATAATGGCATTTCAAAGTCAAAATTTGCATGTTTTTAGTTCATACACCCCCTGAAAACCAATGAAAATAATGAAACGAAAAAATTTACAGTGAAAGTTCATGTCACGGGCTACGGCTTTACGTATATAAAAATCCAAATACAAAATATTTTTGTATTTAAAAAAGTAGCAAAAAATATTACAAATTTTGAGAAATTTTTTAAAAATACAAAACATTGCTTGAATGGGTTTTTATATACTTGAAGCACTAGCCAGTGACATGTACTTTCACTGTGAACTATTTCGTTCCATATTGTTAATTAGTTTTCGGGGGGGTGTATGACTGAAAAACATACAAATGTTGACTTTAAAATGCCATTATGGGAAAACTGGCTGAGCTAATTTTTTTTTGTAAGAGGATAATGTGCTCACAAGTAACGTTTACAAAACTAACATCGTTTTATGCAAATATAAAATTAGGATTTTTCTACATTTGAAAGTCCTTAAAGAGCCATAAAACCCTCTCACAACGATAGTATAATTTCTCAATATGCCTTCAGGACCACCTGATTTCATTCCGCCACATTGTTACGTGGATAAAAGAACTCACCTTGGCCTCAGCATAGGCTTCTAATGGCTCAATCTGTATATTTTTACCATCTCTGAATCTGTCCCGGTCAACAGCAATTTTCATCGCCGTGATTTTATTTTTATATTTGTACCAGATATATTTTTTAAATTATTTTTTAAGACACAAAATGTGACTAAATTTTGCTCTTATAAAATTGTTTTATCTCGCATAGTTTTCGCGTAACGGCTCGTTAAAGCCAAAATGTTTCCGTTTTAAGGACGACACTAAAACCAACTCACTTACCAAAGTGAAAAAATTCACAGTGAATAACACCGTTGTAGGTTACAAGTTAAGATATGTTAAAGCACAAAAAAAAAAATATTTTTGTACTTTAAAAAAATTTTTTGAGGTTTTTTTAATTCTTATTTTAAATTTTAGGATTTTCATTCTTTGTTTTTATGTACGTCAAATTGTAGCCTGTGAAGACTTTATCCACTGTGAATTTTTTCAGTTTGGTATGTCAGCTGGTTTTAGTGTAGTCCTTAAAACGGGAACAGACAAATTTTGACTTTAACAAGCCAATACGCGAAAAATATTAGAGATAAAAAATTTAATAAGAGCCAAATTTTGTCACATTTTATGTCTGAAATAAGGAAAAAAAATATCTGGAACAAATACAAAAATAAAAACACGGATTTACAATAATTATATTTTTAATCCGAAACTGTGGTAGATATCGAAAAACTGTTGCGTAGTCTTTATTAAAAACAATAGATACCATTTTAACTAATTTTCTTAAGACAAAATACGCTAAGATTTCAGCGAATTATGCAATTAAGGAAATTCTTGTTAATGAACAAATTAGCCAAATCTATATAATATTTAATCTAGAAAAAAATTAGACTGCATAGTAAAAACAAGTTTTAACAAAATCGTACAACAGTTTATCGATATCTACTCTCATTTAGGAATAAAAAAATTACTATCGTGAAAGCAGTGGAAATTATGGATCAATGGCTTAATACAACCAAGACAGCGAAAACAGCACACCCCCGTCATTTTTCGATAAAAATATTTACGCACAAAATAATGACCTGACGTGTTCACGCCACGCTTTGGTGAATATACAGGATTGTCATGTTCCAGTGGAGTGGAGTGTACGGCTACACATTTGTGCTGTTGCAAATATATCACGTCTCTCACTTAGCAAACGCTGTACTACCGCCCGGTACTCCGACGGCACGGCATGGTCAAAGTCGTCCAGTCTGACGTCCGAGGTTTGAATCTCGGGCCGGGGAGAGATGTTGTAAACTGTTTGGCGTTCGTGTTGGCCAAAGTGAACGCGCAATGCAGCAGGCTCGACAATCGTATTTTGTTCAGTGATCCAGGAAACCCCGAGGATGGCTTCCTCTCTCAGGTCAGCTGATGCCAAAGCTGTTATTTTTGTTTCAATATCACGTATTTAACAGTGATACTAGCCTCCGCTATGGTTTCCCCTTGATGCTGAATGATTGCAAGCTGAACCGTATGTGTTGACGGGGTCGATTCATGTACACTCACAAAACACTGGCGTGTTTTCAGAATGAAATTCATAAGCAGGCATCGCTCATGTAAAAACAAATTAGGCCTCCTAATGCAACGTTTCTGCAGAATCTCTGCACACCAGTAGTCAGAGACTCATGCTAAAGGGAGTTTAGCGGACCCCACCGAAACATTTCCTCGGTACGAGAGAATGGAAACATGAGGGGAGGGGGTGAGATATGTTGACAGGGTCGGGAAGGACAGGCGTATTGTGGCCAAGGACAACTGTCACGCGACAACGAACTTTCCTGGCACACGAATGAAAACAAGAGACAGTCGACGCTGCTGCTAGTGTTGCCACAGTTAATTTAAGGTTAATTCTACTAGAGGTTAGGAGTATAACGGAATTTCTTATGAACAAGATTGGCAAGGGACAATTTCTGCCATTAGCAGCGCTGGTGTTTGGAAGGGGTCTATTTATTCCGGCGTTTATGGAGAGAACTTCGAGTGCAAAATCGAACATTGCCGAATGACAATGACAAAAAAATATATACATAATGAGCGTTAAAATAGTTTCGTCAAAAAGATAATAGTTGTAACTCTATGCTACGCATTTTAAGGACCGGTAGGGAGGCTCCTTAAGGGTGTTCACGTGCAAGAATTTATAATTTAATATTTGCAAGGCATAGTGTTCGTTTTATAAGCGTTACTGTCGACTACATGTTCCACTTGTAAAAATTTTTCAGCTCTCACAGTCTTCCCATAGCAGCATGTCAAAGTCAACAATTGCAAGTTAAGGGAAAATGGAAATAACAAATGTCAAGCGACTTACCTGAATGAAATAATTTACGTTAAAATGAGATATTATGGGCCATAAAACACACAATGAAATTCTGCTGTACTATTTAAAAACAATCTGAAAACTATGCCAATTCAGTCATTCATGGCAATTTTCAAAAAAGGCCAAAGGACTTTGTTGTGTGTTACAAAGTATTTTAGCATATAGCCCATAATATCTCATTTCAGCGTAAATTTTCATTCGAGTAAGTCACGTGGTTTTTCTTATTCCCACGCTCCCGTAACTTGATAATTCTGACTATTGTCATGCCACTATGGGAAAACTATGAGAGCTAAAATATTTTTACAAATGGATAATGTAGTTACAAGTAACGTCTATAAAACGAACACTGTCGTACAAACGTGAACACACTTTCAAGCGGCAACTGTCTTTGTTTAAATCTCGTATAAGGGATTGACTAAGTTATAGGACAGGCTCTATGGAAAGGGCACACCCAAGAAGCAGGTGTACCGCTGAGACTGGACTCGTGCGTGGGCACACCCCGTATATGGAGCCGCCCCTTGACCTTGGACGATGTCTTGCTGCACGGCCGCCATCTTTCTAGTCATTGGTAGTCGGTGTGATCGATATTCGCTGCCGAACTATCCCGCCCGTAGACAACCAATCTCAGGGTGCAGCGAGAGAAATGTTTAGTTGACTTACGGTCACGATCAATAATTTCTACTGCATTCACGATATCATATTTTCTGAGATATTAAAAGTTTTGTTGCAATGGGTGTTTGCAATTAGAATTTATTGGTTGGTGGACATGCGCCATTGCTCACGTTTTGTTTATCAAACCTGTGTTGAATGACAAAGTACAAAAAAAAATATATATATATATATATTTAAGAAAACACCAAAATAAGAAGAAAAAAAAGCAATCCGAAAATAATTCTGTCAGTATTTTATATTAGACATTAAAGAATTCTAGAGATATAGAATTCTTTGTTGTTTAAAAAAGAACTTGTCAAAATTCTTCTGGGATTTTTTTTTGTGTGTTTTATATTATTATTTGTTTTTTTCCTTGTTCTTTTATGTACTTTGTCATTTAAAACATGAGCAATGGCGTATGTCCACAAACCAATAAATTTTAATCAAATTTTCTATTCCTAAACGAGAGCAAATATTGAAAAACTATTGCACCGTTTTGTTACAAATTGTTTTGACAATGTAGTTTAATTTTTTCTAGACAAAAATTATTCAGTTTCTGCTAATTAGTAAATTAATGATAATTTCCTTAATTGCGTAATTACCTGAAACTATTGTGCATTTCGTCTTGAAAAAATTTGTTAAGGGCCCCGCCTACCTGCGCGTTAGAGGCTCAGAAATGACGGAGACATAAGAGCGACCTTGAAACATGCATCAAATGCCGCATCGCCTCAACGAGCCAAGCCATAGCCATCTATAGGAGGAGGCCGCGGCCTTAGATCTGGTAACACTGCCAGGAAGGGTCACTTTAACTCTTGTTTTGGCTCGCCAACGACAGCAGCTTCCCCTGATTCGCCGGTGTGTAGGGCAGAATAACGAATCAGGTACTACATGCATTGCCTTTGGAGGGATAAAAGTACAGTTAAAATGACCCTTGCGTGCAGAGTTGCCAGATCTAAGGCCGCGGCCTTCTACTAAATATGGCTATGGCAAGGCGCTGATATAGCACGCAAGGTTCCCGTCGAACCGTTATTGCTTTGGGACATTAAACGATGAACATATAATTTTACTGGTTGAAAGTCTGTAGCAAGGTTCAATGCACACCGCAATCTGTATTTCACTTACATCACGTAAGTACATTATGAAGTACGGCAGTCTCAATGTCTCAATGTTGTTAAACATTATCTTCTAGAGTTGTTGTTTTAAGTTTTTCCAGGTTGACTTTCAAACACATTCAGACTTCAGATAGTGTTTTATCGTTTTTTTTATCTACTGCGCTCTCTTAAACCAAATTTTCTGGGCGTAACCAAATAATTTGCTTGTATAGGCCAATGACGAAAATGAATAATTTGCTTCATAAAATAAAATTACTTTTTTGTCATAAATTGTTGTAATTTTTGAATGATTCTTGCAATGAGGGCAAGTTACTAACCAAATAAATATTTTAGACATACGTCATTGCAGCAAATGGCGTCTCACAGAAAATCAAAGAATACACACAAATAAACAGACAAGTAAACAAACAAAAGGACTTTGTTTGCAACTGGCAAACAAAGGGGAACATATACAATTCAATAAGGAATTCAGTCAAAGTTTTACAAGAAAATTACACAAACAAGCACACAAGCACCAAAAAACAAACCAAGGAAAAAATTTTATAAATAACTCAGATTATCCCACAAACGGAATTCCGCCAGTAAGTGCGAAACAACAGACAAAAAATTATCACAACAACAAACAGACAAAACAAAACGAACGTCAAAAAAACTGGACGTAGACGACACAGCAGAAACACAGGCATCTTGAGGAAAGCGAACGAAAACAAATAAAGCAGTAACTGTGGACAGTAGGACAATGAATGAAACAGACGAACACAATGGTCAATTGTCTCATTGCGACAGCCAAAAATATTGCAGTCTCCAAAATGTTTTTCTTATTTCTGGTGTAAGGAACCTACCCACGAAGTTTGTAAAAGTATTTCAGAAACACCCCGAAGATGTGTGTGTATGTATATATATAATATTAGCTGACCCGACAGACGTTGTCCTGTCTTAACGATGACTATTGAAATAGAATTGTTATAATTAATGTCGATAAATAAATCTCACGGGCAGTCGCTAAGTGTTCGTTTTCTTTTTTGTTTGTTTTCTTGAAAATCAATGTTTTTAACATGGATAGTTATATGTCGCCTGTTCCCGTGTCGGAATACCAACAAAACTATTTATAAACTAAGAATATTATTGTATATCATAAAGCATTAGAATAATAAACACACTTTTTTTATTAATTACAACAATTCTGTTTCAATAGTCATCGTTAAGACTGGAAGCATGTAGACAAAATTATGGAAAACAACGTTCGTATTTGTTTAGCATTTGACGAAATTATAGCATCCTCAAGGCGCAATGGTTCTGAACTAACCGTGATGTACACTAAGAAATTCAATTTTCTTTATTCATTTTTTTATCAATAAAATAACTCCGATCAAAGCATTTGTTTTAAACGATATTCAGATTTTTTTACATCCTCTTTGTCAAATGTTTATATTGTCCAAAGCAATAAGGTTAATTTAGAAATAATATTATATGGTTGTTAAATATTCTTAAATAAGTATTCTTAAAATTTTTCAGTGCAATTTTTGAATTTTTTTAATAAGAACCTTCTCCTGACAGTAACAAACACAACAAAAAAATAGTGAAATCGGTCCAGCCGTTCACGCGTGATCTAGGGAGAAATAAGGATTCATTTATATATATAGGCCTATGTAGCCTATATATTATATATGTACATTTTGGTGTAACTCTCCACTATATGGTACCGCAGCGCATCATATTATATACCCAGCTTTTCTATATGCCATAAGAGGCATTTCACGGGAGAAAAAGGGTTGAAAGGTTGCAACTAGACCAACATACATTTTATGTATGCACTACCAGGACAAAGTCTGCCGGGTTTTTCTTATAGACCCTCCCATCAAGGCGAACCGGGTTCAGTTCTCGGCAGGGACGGTCCCCGGATTTCCGCATATGGGAAATCTTGCCGGGACAATGCCGTTGGCCGGCGGGTTTTTTTTTTTCAGGGATCTACCGTTCCCCCCCCCCCCCCGGTCCCTTTATTCCGGCGTTGCTCCATACTCACCTAGACCTCGATGTTGAGCGCTGACCAAAATCTCTCACTCACTCGCTCACTCCGCTTATAGACTCTATAAAGGAAAGAGAAAATATTTTTTAATAACTCATATTTTGCGTGTCTTTTTTTGTGTTTAATTGACACTCCTCAGTCCACCCCCCTCCCTCCTCCCAACCCAAGAGTGAAACCAGGCAAAGCACTAGTTAATTACAATTTTTTTCCTGTCTCGTCCCTCGTCTGCTAAAAGGCGGTACGTGCGTCCAAACGCTTAGACTGCAACAATTTAGTTCTGGACTGTCCGCTTGGCTGCGCTAGGAGCTCGAAGCAGTCCCTTGGAAACCCAGCAAGAGTCACGCGCGCCAATATATTTTTTATTGCTCGCCATATCTGTTGTTGGCACAGGCAGAGGAACAAAGACGCCTTTTTGCTTCATGTTTCACTCTGTAACTTTGTGTAGCACTTGCCCAGCGGAACTGTTTTTTATATTATTTTCGCGTAAATAAATAGCCTGAAGAGTGGAGGAAGACCACAGTGAATTTCGTCTTCACAGGTTTATTTCTATACGATAACAGAAGGAGGAAGAGAATAGAAAAAATAACTGGTCTCGCTTACTTTTTGACGTGTCTCCTGACTTGGGCAAAACAGCGTAAAAAACTGTTAAATATTGCTTGATGATTATCAAATTATTACGTTGTGGAATTTTTTTTCGGCTCAGTGGAATCTGAAGCAGAGCACAACCGCTATCTGACTTTTTATCAGCCTGTCTACGTTTATTTTACGCAAACTGTACAGTAATTTTTTGCACTTTTCCAAAAATAACTTGGGCCCAGATGTTAAAAACAGACATCCGTTGTGAAAGCTACAACTTCAAGAAGAGATTCACCAAATTTTTAAAATCATGAAAATGTCCGCTTGTTTCTGCGAATGGACGAAATCGATGTTTATGAATAGCATCATGTCCCAGTTTACAAAATGTTTTGTGCACATAGATTGAATAATATATTTAACAAAGCGAAGTTAGCGCAATTTTAATCCAACATCGATAGTTTAATAGACAAAAATAAAAGAAATACTCGTTTATGAAATTACACATTGTTTTCCCTCTCACTATAATTAGAGATAGATGATGGTTAGGGCCCGGGAGTTTTCGCGAAAAGATTTTTGCCCCACTTTGTTTCAGTGTCTTACGTGCACACCTGCAGCTCAACTTCATGATAATTGGCAGAGTGTTTTTGCGCAGAGTTATTATTAATTTGACGGTGCCAATCAGTACATTGATAACTGTGACTCATCACGTCTGTGATTTGCGGGTTTAACTTCCAGACGTTGTATGTTAAGGCATCCAATCACTGACCACAAAGCAGAGATGCAGGTGCGCACGTAAGACACTGAAGCAAAGTGCTGCAAAAATCTTTTCGCGAAAACTACCGGGCCCTAATGATGGTTAGAGATGATGGTATATCGCGAAAATATGTTGTGCCAACATACCCTTGAAAACACTATATTTTATTGCAACATATATGATTGGCTGATGTACGTCTGATACAACGTAGCTGTCTGCAGACCAATAACAGGCATCACATATTACAATAGCGGCATTCATATTGGCTCAGTCAAATAGGGCAACAGCTCCACGTGCAAGTGAAAGCCAGGAATCTCCTGGTAAGCTGAATGTGACATTTTTGTTCCTTGTGGTGTACTGCCCTTGCCCTAATAGGCAACATAAAATGTTCACAAAACGTAATACCAGCGTAATTTTATGCGATACAAGGGAGGTAACAACTATTATTTTCATGAAAGGGGAAGGTCAGAAGGCTGGAATTATTAAGAATAAAAGATCTCAAATATACTTAACACAATCCAAAGAATCGTAATTTAACTCCTAACCGCTGGAATTCTAGCTTGTGTGTAAAGGAAAATGCGAATTTTTCAGGTCCCCAGTGACGAGAAAATGCATTCTTTTGTGCCCTAGCTTGTGCCCAAAACAAAACGCGAATTTTTCCGGTGTCTACTCACAATAACCGCCTGTACTCGTAGGTAGAGTAGCCTCGAGTAGGGGCGGCGCATAACGCAGGACTTTTTACGACATGCTGCCATCGTGCAGGGGGAGCACGACGGGACGTCACGCGACGAGCGCGTGTACGCGGGAAAGTGAACACGCCTTCACAGAGGCGCACAAGTTCCTCTGCCCCGCTAGCGAGAAGTCTGCAAAGTCGGCGACCTGATAGTTAAGAGGAGTCCTTCGCGGTGTCAAATTTCCACCTTTGACGCGTGGGAACAGCGTAGCGATAAGAGCCAGTGTCCCACGCTTGACGAGAAGCATATCGCCTCTATTCGCAGCGCGCCAAACTGGCGTGCAAGGTTTCCGTTGTAGTCTTTTTACTATGGGACTTTAAGCGGTGGCCCCAATATTTTACTTTGGAATATTATGAAGTAAAGACCAACGCATGCTTCTCGTTTTGCATTTTACGAATTCAAGTAATATTTCCGGAGTTACAACAGTCTAAAAAAAATCGTTTTTAGCCATTTTGAGAGGCCCGAATATCATGTTTCTAGCAAGCGTGCTGAATTTTTGAAGAAAAAAAAATAGAAGCATGGTTTCAAGTGTGTGCTCTTTTCGTAGGTAAACAAAATATGACTAACTTAAGCGGTTTCGCGTAAAAATGTATGCCCGTGACACGCTGCAACGCCGTCTATGCGCCAGTCGAGGACTCCTCTTAAGAGCTCTATACAGCAGGCGCTACATGCCGCGTTTGAGGTACGGAAGCATGGCGGGCGATAAGAGCTAAACTGGCTCGTGCTTCAACAACCGTATCGCCTTTATGAGCGGAGCGCGTAAACGACGTGAAGTGTTTCGGTCGTTGGCTTTTTCCCCTGGAACTTGCCACGGTTTTTCTTTTTATGCTGTTTGTGCAAGTTTAATTTTTTTTTTGTAACCTGAAAAGGAGCAGATATCGCAAAACCGTTACATAGAAATGTTCTAAATTGTTTGCACGGTGTACCCATAAGTTCCTCTATTTTGGCTAATTATCGACTTAATTAAATGTTCTTAAAGTCAATAACTAGCCAAAATTGTAAAACAATATTCTTTGAAATAATTACGCTTCATAGTACAAACTATTTGCAACCTTTCAGGATTTAAAAAATTAAACTTTTTAACCTTTTTGACCTTATGCGGTGACCCTATTTTGTTATTTATGGGAAGTGCGCAATAAAGTCTAGTGCTTGCGTCTCTATATTCGTTTTACAATTCCGGTTGGTATGTTTTACGTAATAGAAGTCTTTTTTTTTTTTTTTTTTTTTTTTTTTTTTTTTTTTTTTTTTTTTTTTTTTTTTTTTTTTTTTTTTTTTTTTTTTTTTTTTTTTTTTTTTTTTTTTTTTTTTTTTTTTTTTTTTTTTTTTTTTTTTTTTTTTTTTTTTTTTTTATTTTGAGATGCTTCGAAACCATGTATGGACTCGCATTCGGGAGGAACCTGGTTTGATATCCTGCACTGATAATACTGATTTCAGATTCCCATGGTTTCCCGAAATCGTTTCAGCCGAATGCTGGGATGGTATTTTTACAAAGGACATTGTCGTTTTCTCTCCCAGTTTCCGCAATTGCGTCTAGTTGGGTGTCGCCGTCTCTAATGGCCTCGCTGTCGACGAGACTTAAAGCCCACCTACCTTACTTGATAATGGTAAAGGTTGGTTTACAATTAAAAAACATAAGCACAGAACATATAACGTAACAGTAGAAACTGTGCACGACTAGATGTCTTGTGCAAAATTGTTCACAACAGGGATTCTCACTGTTATGTTCAACCAAGGACATTTTATCGATGAACCTTAAGTATTCCTTGCTGTATAAAAGTCAACCAAAGGCCAGTGAAACTTATTTGAACTGGGATCGTATTTAGAGATAAAAGGAAATGCCGAAACAAATTTCCTATAAACTGCACAGCGTAAAACATTATTTACAACAGCCTATAGAAATAGTTCTTGTGCGAATGACCTATGTTCTTTGCTAACTGTTTGTTGCCAATTGTGAACCCACTCTTAGAGATGATCATTTATCGTGAAAATTTATTATGCCAACATAAAACACTTGAAAACGTTGTAGTTAATTGCAACACATACGACTGGCTGATGTACGTCTCATGCAACGTAGCTAATAACAGACATCAAATATTACACTAGCGGGATTCTTATTGGCTCAGTCAAACAGGCCAACTGCTCCTCGTACAAGAGAAAGCCATAAATAATCTAATACTCTGACTGTGTGATAAAATATAGCAAAGAGTCCAGTTTTCCTGCGATAAATCATCATTTCTAAGTATATCGGTTCAGAAACCCGAGGTAGTTTACATGTGCACAGTACTGTACTATTAGCAAGCAAGTAAACTGATATAAAAACTAACGCACCTTTGGGGGGGGGGGGGAGGCACGTGCTACAAGTGCCGCGCCTCTGGGTGCGCCCATGGTTCTGTCAAATAGAGCAATATTTTCACGAACATACGACAGCCAGTAGCATAAAATATTTCGCATATGTTGAATGTACGACGACACTTCCAAACAGTGAAGTTTTCTCGCGATAAATCAGCCTCTTTACAAGGGATGCCTAGATGCTAGATTTAACTGATAAATTTTGTACAATAAATTACGTTTTGAAATATTTTTGTTATTATTGGAATGTTGAGGCATATAAGATATATGTGCTGAATTTCGGAGACCATAATAATGTTACATGTTCATCGTACATTGGTCTTGTGATCATTATTGAAAGTTAACCTATAATTTCTTCCTTTGCAGTGATTCTACATGACAAATTAATGAAAGATGCCATTGTTATTTATGTCACGCAGTTTATCAAAAATATATCACATATTTTGTAAAAGAAAAATGTTTGTAATAGGCTTACAACATGAATGAATATTACTACTCGAAAACTGAAGATAAAGAAAATTATCTGTATGCCGTTCACGATAAAGTGAGCGCTGCATAAAGTTTTCTTTCAAGCGTTTTGCAGCCATCTTTACTATTTTTAATACGTTAACTTTCAAGTAACCAAAAACCAGTGTAAACATTTCAACACTCTCGAAAGTCAACATCTATAGGCCCAATAAAAACATATGTTTAATTAATTACAAGTTCTTCTGAGTGCCCAGTTTTTAGTGAATTGCCCATAACTACAGACACTGGTAAATCGCGGGAAAAGTTGATTGTTTGCTATAGTAGACACCAACAAGCTATTTATAACACTGAAGGTTTTGCACCTATATTGGCTATCGTTCACATTAAGCTGTGTCCCTCTTCAACAGACTCAATTAGAACTGTACAGTTTTAATACGGAACGTATATGATTTGCCAAAATACTGTTCACACGTGCCACGATTAAGATACTATAGTTTATTGGACACTATGTTAAATATTATCGCGATTTTCCAGTGTCTCTAGCTATAACTAGAGACTGGAACAATTCGCGGGTTCACTAACCTGTAGGCTAGCCTCCAAGACTACACTCTAAAAAATAGTTCGTAAATTTGCCACGCGTGCGTATAGAAGCACTAAGAACGCAGGCATGGTATAATTGTTTCACAGACATCCATGGTAGCACTCCTGAACTTCACCATAAAACAGTCAAATGTAAACTAAAGTTACCAGACTTGTATTGCAATAATTGTAAAAGTTTGCATATTTACAATGTGGAAGTATGGTAAAAGTACCATATAGCGTTTGGGTTAGTTACTAGAGGTACGATTATTTCGCGTATTGATTCTAGGTCAGGTTGAACGTCAATAACGTATACTTCACTCCCCCTTCTGTGATCAGACGAGAGTGGTTTTAACACACATTTGACGACTGCAAGCCAGTTATATGTAATAAAAACACGACGTGGGGACATCACGTGCTACACGTCTGTATACTCCAATTCATATAAGTTTGGATAAATTTGACAGCAACAAATAGGCAATAATTTTCAGTATTTTATGATTCGTTGCACATTGCAAGAAATTTTTAGCTCTAATATGAACCTGAGATGTCCATTTCAGCACTTGTACTGAAAAGTTAGTCTTGTGTAGTGACACAAATAACAAAATATTACAAATTATAGCCCATATGTGGCTGTCAGATCTATCCAAACTTATATGAAATGGAGTATACTGTTAGAAGCCATTGGCTATTCGGCTTCAGCCGGTACACGTATAGAACTGAGAAGTGTATACTATTGCCAGATGAACACGCGAAATACTCGTGCCTCTATTAATTACTTCCTAAACGATACAGGAAGTTTTTTACAGTGTACAGTATTAGTGATCTGAAGAAGAATACAGCTATTCACTGTCTGCTCTCTGACACAGTTATAAGGGCTTGAACTAGTTTCATTTCTATTATTGGCTCAGCGAATTCCAGGCGGTGTCAAATAAGTCAAAGGCCAATTGCGAAATTGAAATATAGTTACAGCTATTGGAAATCTAGCTTGTGCTGAAAGAGAACGCGAGAATTTCAGGTCCCTACCTAAAACTAGGGACTGGACAATTTCGCGAATTCAATTACCTGTAGGCTAGAATTCGTTGTAGTATGCATACTCAAGGCCCGTCTATCCGTTCATTGTTTGCTGTTCCACTGAGTAGCAGCTAGTTGACAAAATAGTCGGGGCACAGAATATTTAGGACCACAGAAGTGAAACAGCCGGTAGGACAGCAGCGAACTCAGTCATACACGCCAGCAAAATGGCTTCCCTGGCCAACAACATAGTGGAGACGCCTACCGCCAATCAGCGTAAGGTGGCTGTCCTGCTAGTTGGCGGCCAAGCCAATAGGAAACCTGCCGTAACATGCAGAAGCCAAACATACACGGGGCTGGTATCAACAACCTCGGGCAGCCAATAAGCGGCGAAGTTCTCCGTATCAAATGAGCCGCCTCGTCATTTCACGTCTGTATTGCTATTTAGTCTGTAGTCGGGGCTTGGGTATGTATGTAGTACAATGGATTCTAGCCTAGCGAACTTTTCCATTCCCTACATATAACACCCCCCCCCCCCCCTTTTCCAATGGCGTTAAAACAAGGCAAAGATACATGGAGGGATGAGTGAGTGTAATGGTCCAAGCCACGCTCGTAGGCGGAAAATAAAGTAAAAAAATAAATAAACCCTCGGAGACTGGGGAATAGGGGGCCGGAGGAAAGGAAGGGGCAAAGGTCACCCCTTCCTGCCGCACGCGTGATGACCTCTGGCCTCCGAACCCCACGAGGCGTGCTCGAAGGATCGTCACGTTGCGAAAACTCTCCCCGGTCGCTTCGTTAGCATCGTATACGAGCTCTCCGAGTAGAGAAGAACTCGTTCCTGCGCTTGCCAAACACACTCTGGTTTCGCCACTTCACGTCGGCTACGTGCCATTCCTATGTAATGTCCTCTCCCGCCCTCGGATGTATAATTTGCGATTGCCCCTTTTGACGCCTTGAGCGTTTGAGGCTTACACAGTAAAGAAAAGTTCGTACTTTTACCAGAAAAGCTTGTAAACTAATGAAAAAACATTTATTAGTCTAGGCACTACACAAGACTGTCTCAGATCATTAAAGTGGTTTAAATTTTCCAAATACTTATGCCGACTCGTGGGATATATTTTTATGAGCAGAGGGTTTCACGTGGAACAAAATAACCTCCGACGGCATGTTACTTTTACAAAAAAAAAAAAAAAAACTTGGAAACTGGTTGAATATTTTTTTTGTGTGATTTTCTTTAATTGTGAAATGTACAAAGTTCAAAATGTACAACTAATATTTGTATGTATACAAAATTGTTTGTGAACATTCAGAAATGTCCGTTAATTATAAACATTTGCAGTAACGTTTACAATATTTTCCTAAACCAACAAAAATATATTTTGCAAACTAGTTTACAATGCATTGTTTTTTTTTCAAAGCACAATAATATTTTTTCCTTTGTATTTGTGTGGAAGCGGTAAGGGTGACATAGCACGCAAGACATGTCTCAACCTAACCTCTAGGCGCTAGTCACTGAACAGACGCGGAAACTTTCTCGTTGATATGACACTTCTATGGTAGTTATCCTATCATATTGGAAGCTAATATTTAATATCAGGTTTATTGTACACTCTGATATCGGAGTAAATATGCTGCACCAAGATTTTTATACCTGAAAATAATTGCAAATTACCCATTTTCGAGATTTTTTCTCGTGAGAAAAATAAGCTGTGAGAATTGCTGGAGAACTGAAATGGACGTACTCTCGCAATCGTTCTTTGGATATATATCCTAACCGTAGATTATTCACAAGCACAGAGCAGTTTTTGTATTAACATCTGTCGGAGAAACTCTGCATATCGTTCGGTGGAATGGCCAGGCGACCAACTGTACAGAATTCGATTTCAAAAACATTTTATAAGATGTCGTATGGTTTCCTGATAGTACATTAATGGTATTATGGTTTAATTATATTATAATTTAGAACATGACATCAATAACGTTTTATACATAGTAAATTCATTTAGTGAAGTTGTAAACAGGTTTCTTCTACGAAACTATTCCACGTGTGCCCATTATGCCAACGTACGAAAAGAAAATACACTTAAAACAAGGTCGTAATGTCATTGTTAAGACCACGGTTTTCACTTATTTCAAACAATTGCAAGTAACTCGAATATTTGTTAACCAAATGATTTGAAAAAATTTGAGCCTGTGTACAGTCATACGATACACAATTTTACTAGAGCGTTTTTTTAAATAATGTACTGTTTGGTAGTAAAATTTTTTTTTACTTAATTTTGACTCTTTTGACAACAAAATATGTGATTATTTATGTGGTGTACCGCAACAGAAAAAGTCAGATACAAGCGATGACATATGAATGTTGAAACAGTATGAATGAAATTTTGAAACATGTATTAATTTACGTTAGAAAATATATTTTCGAAACCACTGCAAATCTAAAGAGCGAAGCCTTAAGACAACATGCTAATAAAAACTCCATTCTAAGATCACGGTCACACTAGAGGCCTTAAACCTGTTCAGTTAAATACATTCGACAGCCATGTTTGATCCTGTATAAAGTTAAACATGTTTGCGATGTTGCACGGCTAAACAGAATAAAGTAAAAATTCTAACCTCAACAAACTTGGAACCTGAAATTCACCATATTTAATAATATCACATATACACTCAACATTCGTGATTTTTGAATTATAATGCCGCGTGTAAAATGGATATAACTATTTTACTTCTAAAAGTTAATTTAACGAGTGCAAAATATCTGACCGAAAATCAGCCATATTTGTTACACAGATCGTTAATAGGAGAGAAGCAACGAAAATGTGTCGTTCGAAACTACATATGAAACCAGTTTATTTTAAATGAGAAAAGACTGCGATCTGAACTAGTTCGTAGCTCGTGTAACCGCTTCATAAAACTGAACGTGTTTAAGTGAAGTCGTTCTACATCCAGTGTGACCGCTGTCTTAAGTCCTCCAAAATGGCTAAAAACTGTATTTTCAGGCTGCCGTAATTCATACTGTAATAACCGGACGTATGTGAAACTCAGATTAATACATACAATGAACTTTGCTATTCACCAATAAAATCGTATGTTCACCGCCTAACGTCCCATAGTGTAAAAACGGTTCAGCGAAAACCTCGCACGCCAGTTCAGCGTTTGGCTCGTTTGGCGATGCGGCATTTGACGCGCGCTCCAAGGTCGCTCTTATATTTCAGTCACTTCTGAGCTCTGGTGAGGGGTAATATGATGAGAGTATGGGTCAGGAACCCAGTATTATAAAAGCCGTTAACTCGCAGGTATTTATAACTAAGATTACTTTTTATTTTACCTTACATTCAGTCCCCCATGCATTTAACGAGTAGTTATTGTAGATACAATTTATCGGAGCAGTGTAGCTGTAAACATTGCATGACCCTAAGTAAATAAAAAGCACGTGGCAATATTTATGTTTACATTAGGCGGGAAGATATAAACTGGCAGAAAATAGAAATCTAACACGGTTTTTTTTTTTTCGAGTGCTCACTTTATTCCGAATCACCTATAAAAATATGTTCCTGTGAGTCAGATACAACCAGTAGCGGCAAACAAATTGTATGGGGAAGCTTTTAATTTCAAAGTGCTCATTGTACAGTTACCAGCCTATATCGTGTTCTATTATATTCGAATGCGCCATTTACCAAAGCTCTTAACGTGAGTTTTAAAAATTCGGAAGAGGATGGGGGGTGGTGGCGTTCACTCAAATTTACTTAATTTCAATAGTATTTGTATGAGATATATATTGTTGTGACATGCATTGCAACTGTTTGGTACTGTAATTATTTTTTTTTTTTAGTTTTCATATTGTTTGTGTAGTGGTATGCCACAGATCATGAAACGGTTTTACACTAGAAAGGAATGCCAACTGACTTACTGAAATGAGATAAATTCACGGGTGAAGAGCATTTGCATAAACACCGCAGAGATTATTTTTATTTAAAATAAATATTAAAATATAAAAAATTTGTTATTCTTATTTTATATTCAGTCTTCAAAATACAACTCCTGAGCCGAGAATAAGATATAATCACCAACTCCATGTACAATGAATATATATATATATATATATATATATATATATATATATATATATATATATATATATACATACTATTCATTGTACATGGAGTTGGTATATATAGACCCGTACATTTCACGGGTTCAACGACCAGCCGGCTAGACTCCACAGTCATGTGTGCTATCTGTCCTCTGACACTAGTTCAATGTCTGCTACTGCCACATATACGCCTGAGAATATAGTACGCCAATCAGTGGGTGTTTACTTGCTGATTTTCTATAGGTTCAGAGTCCTTAAGGACGAATTTTCATAGAGTGATCCAATCGCGTAAGAATCTAAACGCCTACAGGAGTTAGAAACCTAACTATGTTTTGTAACAAATCGCTAGAGACCGGGAAAATTAGCGGGTTCACTAACCTGTAGGCTAGCCTGCAAGAACATATGTGAACTGAAGCAGACGGCAGATGCTCACTAGCTTCTTGTAGTAAAAAGTGATGTAGGTCTGTATTAGTTACATTTCCATTATTGGCTCAGAGACTTCCAGGAGGTGTCAAATAAGTCAGAGGCCAGTTGCGAAAGTGACGCAAATTTACAGTTGATGGAATTCTAGCTTGTGTCGAAATGAAAACTCGAATTTTTCAGGTCCCTATATAAGTCGCAAAATTTTTGGTTCTCTTTCTATATTTAGAAATTATGGTTTATCGCGGGAAAACTTGACTGTTTGCTGTATTTCAACACATATTAAACTTACCATAAGATTACTAACTTTAGCTTGTACTTGAAGCTGTTACCCTGCTTGACTGAGCCAATAAGAATTCCTATATTGTAATATTTGATGCCTGTTATTGGTCTGCAGACAGCTACTTTGTGTCGGAAGTATATCACCGAATAATATATGTCAAATAAACTACAGTGTCTTCAAGGATATGTTGGCACAAAACGTATTTGCGATATACCACCACATCTCATGATGGCATATCGCGAAAATGTTTCGTGTAAACAAACCCTTGAAAACACTGCAGTTTCTTGCGACGTGCATGCCTGGTTGATGCACGTCTGATACAACGTATCTGTCTGCAGACCAATAACAGGCATCACAAATTACAATAGCGGGATTCTTATTGGTTCAATCAAATAGGGCAACACCTCTATGTACAAGCGAAAGCCAGTAATCTTCTGGTAAGCTGAACTTTCATGAAACCTAGCAAACAGTCAAGTTTTCCCGCGAAAAACCGTCATCTCTACCTGTATTACAATCTACTAGCTTCATCCTTTTCGGTTGCGTCATTCACCAAAGCTAGCAACGCGTGAGATATTAAGTCACACACACATTTGTGGTTGCGTGAAGTAAGGCGAGAGAGGGCAGGCCCATAGAAAGTCTCACCCCATTACCCGTAGAAGCAAGTGTTTTTTTTTTCTTCACGTGTAGGGAGAGGGGAATGCAAGGCTGCTAACCTGGCCGCTAATAAATTATCAAGACGCTCGGCCGACGTTGTTATTGCGAGAGCGTGTGGCAACACTGCCCTCGTAGCCCCGGCCCCGGTTCGTGACGCCGATGAAGAAATTAGAATAATCACGACGCGCGGCTGAAGATGCTGCGGCTACCGCTGGACCACCATCCCCCCTCCTCCCTTTCACCCAAATCCCCCGGCGTCTCTGCACTTTCACCTGCCCTTCGATGATGCGCGCGCAACAACGGCACAACTCACCCCTTTCCACGCCCCTTTCCACACCCCTTGCCAATTATTTGCCCCACGTGACGTATCTAGTAATAGTAAGGTAACTTGGGTGAAGGTGCCAGTCATACATGTCTTTCACGTTGCGTTAATTATTATTAGAACTATTTTTTTAAGGAACTGACAGCTCATTAGTGACTTAAATGACCAACGAAAATAGTACCCTACCGTAATATTTCTGAACATTTATTGAAACATCACGACTTTAACAACAACTTTAAGTGTTGTCTCTACATCCGAATAACCTTACAGGGCGTCCACACAACTTTGTAATAAAATTTCCCTGAATTTTCCCTGACATCCTCTGACCAAAATTGCACATTTCCTTGACTATTTTGCTCTCGATAATGTGCCGAGGTTGTAAATTTTCGTAAGAAGAAAGATTTGAAGGAATATGAAACTATATTTACGCTTTAAAAATTGAAAAAATAGTTTCATACACAATTCCTAGTGTAAGTGACTATATATAATAACCTACCATACATAAAGGAAAATATTTAAATTCTGAGCACTAGTGGATTGGTGCGTGACATTTTCCCCCTCAAATTACTGAATAACTAGGAAATTTACATGACTTTTCCAAGGTTTAAAGTAAAATCCCTGACTATCCTTGACCAATTTCAAAATTCCTGACTTTCCGAAATTTGGATTCCTGTAGTAGGTCCATGTATACATAGTCTTTTTAAAGGACACTACCTGTAGTACATGCATGCCTACATACAAATGTATGTATTTTTATACAGGCTGAGTCAGGAACGGAGTGTGTTAATTCTGTGTGCTTATATGAAAAAAAAAAAGTAAGTTGAAGAAATTTTTCTAATTTGTCCATAAAATAAATACAGTCACGGTAATGATACAATGAAAATCGACGTAAAAATCTCATTTCTTTAAATTAAATAAAATATTACTTGTTCTTTAATCGTTTTGAAAATTTTCAGAGAGTCATCGCTTAATATTTAGTGGCATTTGATATTACATTTAAAGAAATTAAATTTTACAATAGATTTTAGAACCAGCAATACTTAAAACTACAATTCACATTATGGACGAAATGACTTATATATTCATAAGCCACTACAACGCAAAATTAACACAATCCGTTCTGATTCATATTTCTTATAGACTACGTGGTGATTTTGCGGAACATGGAAAACCTGCAGGAGACTTCAAGCAAAACAAAAAAATAATAATATTATAAATCCTGTCGTTAATCTACCTAACTATACATGACATATATTGAAGGAGAAGCATTGAGGGTGTTGATGTGGCAGAAATGTATAATTTTATATTTGTACGACGTAGTGTTAATTTTATAGACTTTACTTGCGACAACACTTTCACTTGTGGAAATTTTAAAGCTTTCATATTTTACCCATAGCAGCATGTCAAAGTCAAAATTTGCAATTTACACGAACATATAAACCAGCTGACTTATTTCAACGAAATAATTTACACTAAAATAAATTAATATGGGTCATATGCTAAAATATTTACAAATGCACAACAAAGATAATTTGTATTTTTTTAAGTGTCAAAAATGAAGAAGTTATCATTATTTTAGAATAAAAAAACTGAATTTAATTGTGATTTTGAAAATTTTAGCATGTGGCCCACAATGTCTCATTCCAATGTAAATTATTTCAGTTGAATAAGTCAGTTGGTTTTTGTTATTTGTATGCTACCGTAACTTGCAAATTTTGACTTTGACGTGTCACTCTGGGAGGGCTTTGAGCTATAAAAAAATTATTTGGCTCAGTGGCTACAGCACTTGCCTCCTACTACGGCGGTTCGGGATCGATTCCCGGTAGGGTCAGTCTCCGGAATAATTGACCGAGAATATTTTCCCAACTTAAATAATGACAACTTGTTAGACTGGTTTCTGAACAATATGCCTTAAGATTAATAGTGTAGTTTTTTTTTGTAAGTTTAGGCTAATTTTGAAATTTTTACTTTTTTTTTTGTTTGTTAGTGTAAATGAAACATACACATAAACAACTGTCACCTTTTGTAACTAAACTGTTATAACTTTACAATAATTTATAGGTTTAAGATTTAAAATATAGCATCAACTATATGTATTTTTGTTGTTTATCTGATTGAACACGATCTGTTGTAAACCGGCCAATGGCAGAACACTTTGTTGATAAATAAATAAATAAATACGCTTCGCTCCTATTCGCTGCGCGCCAAACTTGCGTGCAGTGCTATAATTTTACACTTTTTTATATGACTTTAAGCAGCGACCATTTAATTTTATTTGCGGAATGTTTTTCAGTGAAGTCCAGCGCATGTTTCTAGTGTGTTCTACGAATCTGGGCGGTACTCTTGTAGTTGCCGTAGTCTAAAAAAAGCAATTTTGAGAGGCGCCGAGAACCATGTTTCTAATAAGCGTGCTATATTTTGAAGATAATAGAAACATAGTTTCATGTATGCGTTCTTTTCGTACTTAAGGGGTCCGCCTACATAGCGCCTTAGCGGCCGTTCGACCTCATGGACGTGGAGTTTTCCCCAACAAAAGCGGGATTGGGTCAACTGTTGTGGAGGAGGTTGTCTCTCGCTCTCGCTGTTGTCCTCTCGCGAATCCTTCAATTTTCCACAACACTGGCTGCATATTTGCGCAGGACACATATTACAAGAACAAGATTTCCTCAAAATTTTCAGTTGTTACAAGGTACAAACAGTCACGGGATCGAAAGTTGAAGGATAGATCTAATAATGTTAAATGATTTTAAGTAAAAATAACAAAAAATAACGGCATTACACAAGCCGGAAAAGGCACTAATTTTGAATGTTAAGGCCCTATTTTCTAATTACTTACGAAACTGATAGGACTGAAACCACTTACCCTTATCGTGAGGTACCTTAATATCTTTTATGTGTCAAACACACAATCTTACGACTAATATTTTCTGTGAAAAAACGATTCTCCTGAACCTCTACATCACAATTTTTAAGGCAGGTAGGCGGGCCCCTTAAAGCTATTAGGAATAAGATAAGAGGTTAGGCATGAAAGAGGTAGGCGCCTGGAAAAATTCTGCCACTAGTCGCACTGCTGTCGCTAACGAACCTGATAAAATAAGAATCCGCTGTAAAATTAATTTTAACACAGAGTGGTAAATTAAATTTAAAAGTGAAAAAACAAATGAATTTTTTGGCTTTCAAATTACCAACTTTGCGTAACTTAAAATATCGTTACCTTAATAGTACAAGCTCGTAACTCAATATTATTAAGATTGGGCATTCGAGCCCTTTTAAACCATCGTAATAAGGTATTTATAATGAAATATTGTTAAAAGTAGTTATAAAAATTTCATTTATAATAATGTTGTACTAAATTACGTATTATTTCTCAGCGTGAGGATTTTTTTTTTTTTTGATGTGCAGGATTAACCTTACTAGAACGCTCGGAGAAAACGGCTTCACATCTCTAGAGCCGCCCAGGGAAAAGAGAGGAAAACGGCCTCCCGCCAGACAGGTGCTGGAAATACTGTCAACACAAGAGAAAGAGGACCGTTAAGCCAACACGGTTGGCCGCCATGTACCGCTCGTCGACGGACGACACGAGCTGTTCAACTCACCGCCACGAGTCCATTATTTAATACACATCTCGAGCCCTTCATGTCCCATAATCCCCTCACACGCACGCACAAGACTACAGACAGGGAGACATCCAGAATACGGTAACCTCTACGCTACAGGCTGTTCACATTTAAGGGCTTGTTTCTTAGTTTTTTTTTCAGACTGGTGCCAATAGGCTAACTCAAATATATATTTTTAACAAAATGCTTTGAAAAAAATTGAGACAGTGTGCAATCCCACGATGCACATACTGTGGACGCATTTTTAAAAAATGATGTACCATTCATCAGCAAAAAAAAAAAATATTTTGCTTAATTTTGACTTATTTTCACGACAAAAAATGTGGTAACCAAATCTAAAAAAAATATATATATATATATTGTTACAAAAATCAGCTGCAAATTATGACATATTAGTGTCAAAATTGTGCAGCAAAATTTTACATGAGTATTAGGTAGCAATAAAAATATATTTTCTAAATCACTGCAAAACAAGGAACAAGCCCTTAAGTCAGCACTTTACTTTCTCCAGACACGAATGTCAGGTCAATATACGTATAATCCATCCCATTTATTTTACAGGGATAAGGAGGGACGAGGTTGCCGCAGTGGCTTGAGCACTCGCCTCCCACCAAGGCGATCCGGGTTCGATTCCCTACGGGGTCGATCCCCAGACTTTCGCATGTGGGGATCGTGCCGGACGATGCCGCTGGTCGGCAGGTTTTCTCGGAGATCTCCCGTTTCCCCCGCCCTTTTACTCCGGCGCGTCACCATAATCACATCTGGACACCCCTCACCTGCGATAAGACCTAGATGTTAAGAATTGTTTCTAGTTAATAAATTAGCAACATTTCAGGATGATTTTGTTTATTCTAATTTTTCAAAGAATAATATACCTACGACAGTAAAACATTTTTAAGTAAAGACGAAAACCGTTCCCTTGTTCCCAAAATTACAAATTCAGCAAAATATTGTAATAAAGCGCCATTTATTTGCAATATATATATTATTCAATTAAACAAATAATTTAACTATAAAAACATAAATGCCTCCTTTGTAAATACATATCTGTATTAAAAATAATTTGTTTGTGAGAAAACTGACTGAAAGTGAAGCGTGTTTTCGTATTTCTGTCCTTTTTTCTCTTCTATACGCTCTTCCACCCTCAGAGTGTCTTCTCAGACGAGGACATACCCAGCTGTCGCTACAAGTGTACGCCCGTTCACCTATAGCTCAGCTCTCTGCTATGTAGAGACGCTCCTTAAGGGGAAGGGTTAGACAATTTTAATGTATTCTCAGTTTTTCAGCCATAACATTTATTCAAATGTTATTGTCACAAATTTATCTTCGACAAAGCATAGGATATATTCTTGGTTAACTGTTTGACGTAAATAATAATGTATTCTTTCTTTAATTTGTCATGCAGAATCATTGCAAGAGAATTCTTGAAAGTTAACCCATAATTATCTTGCAGTGAATCTGCATGACAAATCAATGAAAGATTCCAGTATTTATGTTAATCAGTTTACCAAGAATATGGCCTATGCTTTGTCGAAAAGAAAATTCTGAATAAATGTTATGACTCAAAAACTAAAAATACAGTAAAATTGTCTAACACTCCGCCTTAAGAGCTGACCAAAATAGTTTCAATCAATTTTAACTCTGAATCATATACCATACGCTCTTGCGGATAAACGTACAATATTTATTTTGTAACAGGTCACTAAACCAATCGCGGAAGGAGAAAAAAAATTTCAAACGGGACGAGAGACAATGTTTACTTAGTTGTCAAGCTGAAGTGTACATACGAGGACTTAATGAAAGTACGGGAGATGGTACGGTTTGCACGAGAACCTCGTTCCTCTCGGACCTCATAAATCCAGTCAGAGCGCGTGAGGATCCTCTTCATCACTAAAAGTTACGAAGTCTGCCATTAGAGGAGCAGGAATTGAATGCGTGATCGCCCCGTTAAGAAAAAAAAATACGAGCTGCACCGAAGAGGATTAGAAAGTTAAAAGTGTGCTGCTGGCGGGACGTGGGTGTGCAAGCAGACCGTGCTAGTAGAGGTGAGAGTTCAATGTGTGAACATACTCCTACGAGCGTTACGTTCTCTCCAGCAGTGACCACTCACTACGCTTACGGAGTTTTGCAGTGATTTCGAAAATATTTTTTTTATTGCTACCTAATACTCATATCAAAATTTCGCTGCACAGTTTTGACACTTATTTGTTATAATTTGTAGCGGAATTTTTTTGTAGAATTGTACTGAACGGTTTTTTAGATTTCATTACCCAAGTACCGCGTTTTTCGTCGTGAAAATAAGCAAAAATGAAGGAAGTTATTTTTTTCCTGCCAATTGGTGCATTATTTAAAAAAAAACACGTCTACAGTATTGTGCATCGTGTGATTGCACAATGACTCACATTTTTTCAAAACTTTTGGTTAAAAAATATTTGAGTTATTGGCACCAGCCTGAAAAAAAACTCGGGGACAAGGCCTTAAGGGTGTTCAAGTGCGATAAAGTCAGAATTTTATATTTATATGAAACAGTGTTGGTTTTGTAGACGATACTTGTGAGTGCAGTTTCCTCTTACGAAACAATTTCAGCTGGTGTAGTTTTCTCATAACGGTGTGTCAAAGTCAAAATTTGCATGTTCTGCTGCCATGCAAATAGTGAAAACCAATTGACATACGTACGTGAAATAATTCACAGTGAAAAATCATACTATGGGCTACGTAATAAAACATTTGAAAAAATCCCGCGAACTGTTTTGAATTTGCAACTTTTTAATGTACTTTTGCAATTTTTTTCTTTAAATTCCAAAAATTACGTTTGGGTTTTTGAATGTTTTATTGCATATCTCTTGGGATATAAGTTCACAGAGAAATATTTTGTTTACGTAGGTCATTTGGTTTTCACTATTGCATGGCAGTGTAACAAGCAAATGTTGACTTTGACACCCTGTTACGAGAAAAACTATGAGAGTTAATATTGTTTCGTAAGAGAAAAATGTACCTACAAGTATCGTCTACAAAACTGACAATATTCCATAAAAAAATATAAAATTATGATTTTATCGCACTTGAACAACCTTAAGAGTCCTACACAGCTGTTGCATGACCTGTGTTGCAGTGTGTGTAGGAGAAAGTTTTTTTTATATACTACTAAACGTGTGTTCGATATCATTATCTACGAAAAGAAAATACATTTAAAATTTTGAATCCATATTTCTGTTTTCTAAATATAATGCTCATAAACACGGTTTTAGGGCTCCCCAAAATGGCTTATATACGGCTTTTTCAGATTTCTGTCACATAAAAAAGTGCCAACCGGAATCGTAAAAACGGAAATACCGAAGCACGGACCAGATTTCACTACACAACTTCTGTAAATAAAAAAACTATGTTCGCCGTTTTGAAGTCCCTCAGGAAAACGCCAAAGATAAAAAAACTGCACGTCGTTTTCGAGCATCGCGCATAAAGGCGATATGGCTGTTGACGAACCAGCCAGTCTGGCTCCTATCGCCCGCATGTTTCCGTACTTCAGACGCGGCTGGCGCTTGCCCGATAAGGCTCAATAAGAGGCCGCCCTAGATAGGCTGCGTTCGTGTGTGTGTGAGGAAGGAGCGATAAGAGGGCCATTAAATGACCATGTAATGCATTATCGCCTCTTCTTGCAAGTCCCTAAGCTGGCGTGCAGTTCTTTACTATTATACTTTTCCTAAGGGACTTAAGAGGGCTATTTACCGGATGTAATTTTCCGCGTTTAATGCGCGGAGACAGTGAAGCGATAAGGTTCAGCTTTCCGCACTCGACGGTAACAACATCGCTTCTACTCGCGGCGCGCCAAACTGGCGTGTAGTGTTTTCATACATCTCTTTTTCCTATGGGACTTAAAGCGGTCACCCTGCAATATTATTAGAGGAAAGTTTGTAGTAAAGACCAACGCATGCTTCTAACGTTGAGTTTTACGAATCCGCGTGGTATATTTCCAGTTACGGTAGTCTAAAAAAGCAGTTCTTAGCCATTTTGAGGGGCCCTAAAAACATGTTTCTAACAAGCATGTTGCATTTTCAAAATGGTAGAAGCGTAGTTTGAACAGTGTGTTCTTTTCGTACATAAACATATTGTGGATAAGTTAAGGAGCTTCGCATTGAATAGAAAAGGAGCGGCACTCTACAACACCGTTCATGCGTCAGGTGCATAAGCCTCTTAAGAGGTGACCATATTATTTTACTGTGAGCACCAGAGTTCAACGTTTAACGCTCGTTTCTATAGTCGTATTTTTCGAGTATGGTTGTTACTATTCCAGGTTCGAAAGTCTGGAAAAGTAATTTTTAGTCACTTAAGGAGTCCGAAAATGATGTTTCTAACAAACGTGCCAAATTTTTTAAACTACAGCGACATAGTTTTCAAGTGTGTGTTTATTTCGTAGGTATACAAATATAATTGGCCTACGAGTTGAATAGATTCGTAAAGGAAAATAACAGTCGTAACTCGCTACAACGCATTTGAAGCGCAGGTAGGCAGGCCCCTTAAAGCGTTACGGCTCGGCTTCACTATACATATTAAAGTGACGAGTGGAGAGGTTTTTATCAGCACTCAAAGAGTGCGTGGTAGATAAATAAACGCTGAAAATATAATTTGATTTCTACGCTTTTTTCGAATCCAATATGGATAAAATACTCAATGACAATCCTAGTAAATGGTATTTCCCAAATTGATGAGTAAATATTTATCCAGAATTACTAATTCGTTACGCGCGATCTCTTGCGCCGCAGTTAAATGCACGAGGTTCCGGCGTCAGACCTTGTGCCTCAGAAGTTCGTAACACTGGAAACAATAAAAAACGTCGGTAAAACTACTGTCTAGGATTGCTATTGTTTAATTTTAGCTAATTAGCTTCCAGAAACCTACAGTTATTGATTAATGCTTATAGCGTTGAATTATGTACCACGCCATCTTAAGGCTTCGTTGCAGTCGCAATATTTAGTATTATTATTTTTCGCTTTTTTTGGAATTCTGAGAAGAATAATGTTAAATATGCTATTATACCTCAAATTCTCTTTACATTTCGCTACAGTACAGACCTTGCGATTTATCTGTTAACTTATAATTATGCCGCAATTTGTCGGGCAAATTATGAATATAAAAAATTGCCACTCAAATTGCGGCGTAATTATAAGTTAACAGCTAAATCGCAAGATCTGTTCGTATTCCCACCCACGAAATACGGGGATCACCCCCACCGGGAATCGAGCCCGGATCGCCTTGTTGGTAGGCGAGTACTCAAGCCACTGCAACCCTCTCCGTAAGAGGATTTTTTTAACTTAATTTTATTTCTAAGAAGGAATTTGTTAAAACTGTTGTTATAAATATATAAAATTATATTTACCTTGCATTACAGTAGAGGCATTGCGATTTAGCTGTTAACGTTTAATTAAGCCACAATACGAGTTTTTATTATTTTAATATTCACAGTTTGCTGGCCTAATTGCAACCTAATTAGGCATTACCTTTTACGAAATTTATATAATTAAATTCTGCACTAAACTGAATTGAGAAACTTGAAATAAAACAGTACACAGTATACCCGGTTTTTATTATTATTTTTATTCGACCCAACCGGGATTGCTTCTCGATCCCAATATTCTAATTCCGGTTTTCTACTGATTTTTAAAAGTCACTCCAAAAGAATGCTGAAATAGGTCCTTCAGGAGAAAGGACAGGTGACAACTTAAAGTACTTTAATTTTTAGTAACTAAATGAATTTCATAATTAAATGTCTGAATACGTTTAAGAACAGAGCATGACTCTGTTAATATTGATGGAATGTTTGACCACTTGGCTCAGTGATTATAATTGTTGGCAAGTGGGCTTACAGTCCAGAATTTGATTCCCGGCCAGGTATTAGAAATTTAAGGGCACGCCTAGTAGTTTTACGGTGATTTTGAAAACACTTTTTTTAATTACATAATTTTCATATCAAGGAATCCCTACATTGTTTTGTCACAAATGCAGGATGTGAAACAACCACCGAATCTGGTACACGTGTCTTGACCACGGCCGTAGAAGAACAGGTCTGGACACTCGCCTGGAAATTTGACCCCCTTGTTGTTTGGCTGCATTTCACCAAGTTGCCGAGAGTGTTGTACGCCATTGGCGCTGCAATCAGGACGGTCAGGATTCAAACTCCGCCCACTTCCCTCCCACCTTTTCCAAGTGTTTACATTATAAAGATAAACCATTTATCAAAACGAATTTTTTATCAATTTATGAAATACTTCCTTCGCTCACAATTCTAATGCATGGCTCCAGCAATCTTCATTTTCTTTATATTATAAACAATGGAAAAAGTGAGCGGAGTTTGAGCCCGACTGATCTGATTCCAGCGCCGAAGACGCACAGCACTATCGGCAACTTGGTGAACTGCAGACAAACAACAAGGGTGTCAAGTTTCCAGGCGAGTGCCCAGACCTGTTCTTCTACGGCCGTGGTCTTGACAAACAATCTCCTCAAAAAGTCGACTATAGCAAGTGTGATTGCTTAAAGATGATGCTTCTAATGTGAATGGTGTCATGAAAGTCGTATCGACAAATAGTCCGGATTGTGTTTAATCTACGTAGATACCGAGCGAGGTCACACGTTGGACTCTCATTCGGGAGGACCCGGGTTTGATCCCCTGTTCCAGTCATACTGATTTTGGTTTTCCATGGCTTCCCGATATCGCTTCAGGTGAATGCTGGTATGCTTCCTTAACAACGGTTATGGCTGACTCCTACCAGCTCCTGTCATTGTATCAAGTTGTGTCAACGTCTATAATGACCTCACTGTCGACGAGGCGTATTACCCACTTGCCTTGCCGCTACGTAGATAAGCACTGAGGGAAAACGAAGCCAGTGTATTTGTTTGTTTAATTATTTAAACTCTTTGGAATGTTTTTCATGCTATACGGGTTCGTTCCAAAGGCTAGAAGAAAAAGGCGCTGCTGAAAAGTTACAAATAAATATTTCATCAGGTGCGCAGAGAATATATTACATGTTCACGTACTGCAGTGTTTTGTATTATGTTTAGTAAATAATGACAGTATTTAATTACTGTAAAGTGTGCATAGTAAAGAAACCGTTTGAATAACTTTGCTGTATATTTTACTCTTAAACGATGATGGAATAATGTTGAGTGTTTACGAACGCAACCCATGCAATATATTGTACAAATTAACGGTAAATCTAAAAAATAATGCTGTCTCCAGAAAACAATTTTTTTTCAGATGTGGGATTTTATTGGTCACAAAATGGGACTTTTGCATATGGAACATGGTATTTTTATTCCTCTAACACTGGCAACACCGAACGTAGCTGCGAACACGCTGCACGCAGTTCGAGGGCCGACTTTCCACCCGCTAGCTCAGGAGCTTGTCCAGACGCGAAGAACCAAGAGTTGGACTTCGCCTAGCGTCTCACTGGGTTTGGTCCGGTCCAAGGGGCACGGCGATGCGGCTTAGAGGAACATCAATCACCCAGAGGCGACCTGGCGCACACCTGCTCGAGGGCTTTCACCCAACCTCCGGGGGCGTCATCGTCATCTTCGCCGTCGGAGGCCTGGCCGCGCGTGCTGTCTTCCTGCTCTCCCTCTCTCTTTCTCTCTCTCTCTCTCTCTCTCTCTCTCTCTCTCTCTCTCTCTCTCGGCACGGCAGTGAAGGAACACGTGCTCCGTGGAAACTCACCTCGCGCAACCCATCACACATCAATACACCAACGATCTTCGAGGCTACATCATCTGATCGTACTTGTCCTGATTGCTACCGTTTCTCTGTTCAGTACAACTTCCGCGAATTCTGACAGTTCTAAGGGCACTTTATTTATCATGATGATGATGAGTAGAGGTACGTAAATTCCGCAGATGCATTCCAGATCAGGTTGAACGCCAATTATGTATACTTCATTGTTATGTCTGTGACTTGCTGCCGGCTGTTACGAAACGCGTTTGACTACTGCAAGCCAGTAGTGAATAAGGAAATAAAGCGTAGGGCCATCGCTTGCTACCTGCACAATCGATTGTGGCCAGTGCGTGTATAGGACTGACAAGTATAGGCTGCTGCCAGATGAATCCGCGAAATTGACGTACCTCTAACGATGAGTTTATCGCGGGAAAACTTGACTGTTTACTGAATTTCAACACACGTTCAGCTAACCAGAATGTTACTTGCATTAACTTGTATTTGGAGCTGTTGCCCTATTTGACTGAGTGAATAAGAATCCCGATATCGTAATATTCTATGCCTGTTATTGGTCTGCAGACAGCTACGTTGTGTCAGAAGTATATCACTCAATCATACAAGTCGCAAGGGAACTACAGTATTTGCAAGAATATGTTAGCACAAAACATTTTCTCGATAATACCATTGTGTGTTTTAGTGCATTTGCACATGGAAAACAGAAAAATTGCTTAACTAAACGTGATGCCTTTTAACAGAGGCACTGTCGTTACCTGGTTGAAGTCACGTGTCCTGATAGTAAAATTGGTGAACGCAACTGCATTTCTAGGCGTTTGGAAGAACTTTATAAGTTTACGCACATTTTTAGAACACACGCTTCAGAACATGTGGTTATGTGATATAATCAGTGAGAAAAAGAATGAAAGTAAAGGCTTTACTTGACGCACTAATGTTATCAATGCTTTGCGTGCAAAACTGCAGCTCTGCTTCATGGTTATTGACAGCATGTCAGTGTGAAGTGACGTATCTCATTTGACTGTGCTAGTCACAATACGGTTATTGCGACCCCACATGTACGTTATTTGCAGGTAAAATCCCAAGACACGTGACATTTCAAACATTCACTCACTGACTATGAATCAGAATTGTAGATGTGCACGAGACACTGAAAAAAAACTGGGGCAAAATTCTTTCCGCGTAAAGTTCTGTCCCTAAAATACAAGAACATCAGATAATTAAGTACTACTTTTACTTTCAATGTCTTCTTCACGATTATATCACATAAAACAATGATCTTTTTTGAAAGTGTGTGTGACCTACTAAAGTTCTCACAATCGCCTCATGAATTAAACGAAACCACTAGTTTAAAGGTGTCAATTTTCTTGTGCCTTTCACGCCAACCTCTAAGTTTACGAAAACCTGTAAACCGTATCGTAAGGTGGTTGCTGAAATCTGCAATCTGGCCTTACCTGAAGAGATCCAAGAAGATTGAAACACGAGTACGTCATTCTTATCTTTGGATGGCCTTACGTTTAGGAGAAGGACTGAATTTTTCCAATTGCTATATTCCCTCCGTAGCGAGTGGTGTATTGAGCGGAGCTCACACGTCCTATAGACGCCCTCTTGAACATGACAGACACAAGCTGTTGGTCTCCGACAGATTCTCACCTCTTAACGGGGGTGGTTTCCAAGGTTGGGTGAGTGAGTGAGAGATTTTGGTCAGCGCTTAACATCGAAGTCTTCAGCGCTGGTGAGGTGTGACATGAGGTTAGTATGGAGCAGCGCCGCAATGAATGGGCGGGGGAAATGGGAGATCCCCGAGAAAACCCGCTGACCAGCGGCATCGTCCAGCATGATTCCCACATGCGAAAATGGAGACCGGCCCCACCGGGAATCGAACCCGGACTGTCTTGGTGGAAGGCGAGAGAACTGACCTCTCGGCCACCGCGGATCCTTCCAAGGTTGAGTTCCCTAATACGGACAGAGGATTGGCAAATCGTTGGACTTCCCGTCTCGTATTGCTACGTCATGTTTGTTTCGACTTCCGAGATAGTTCTCCGTCGCATAGTCTCATCAGATGTGCAATTGAGCACACTACGATGTGTAACTGATCTCAGAATAACATAGGTACACTGTTTCTTGTGTGCTTAAATGCACACCTGATGAGACCGGCAACTTAAGATAACATTGCCGACCATGTAAATAAATCTAGAAGGTGACGTATTCTTTGGCATAATATCTTGCACCTCGATCTATGAACGATTCCTGCATTGGTTTGGTATAACAAACTAAATCGTTTACATGGGCATAAACCATTGCGAGCGTATTTTACCGAGTTTTATAAAACCTTAAAATGTAACAACAAAGCAAAAAATGAAGAAGTTAAGAGATTTTGGTCAGCATTTAACATCTAGGTCTTTAGCACTGATGAGGGGTGACACGGTGCGAGTATGGAGCAACGTCCGCAATGAGAGGGCGAGGGAAACAGGAGATCCCCGATAAAACTCGCCAGCCAGCGACATCGTCCGGCACGATTCCCACACGCGAAAATCAGGAGACCGACCCCGCCGGGAATCGAACCCGGATATCCATGGTGGGAGGCGAGTGCTCTAACCACTGCGCCGACCATGTCAGATAAAGCAAGCCAACATTAGTTGCTGTCAACAAACGTACAATGCACGTACAATTTCGTAACGGAATATGGTCGCATCCAGAAAGACAGCACTACAATTCTGGTTTTGGGGTCGTCTTTCTGCATAAAATTGTATTTATTCCTTTCCGGAATTTTGTTTGAATTAGCGTATTTGTTGACACCGGCTTATACTGGCTCTCGTTTTTATTCCTTTTTTTTTTTTTTAATTGTAAAAGTCCCCGCAACTCGCAAAATTTGCTCGCAATGGCGCATGTCCATGAAAACTGTTCAGTTTATGTCTTGCACCTCAATGAAATGCACGAAATTTTGGCATCATAAAACGCACAACACTGTGAAAGTGTTATCTTATTACCTTGAAAAATATTGTAACGAGTCATCGCTCTCGACGGCAATGGTCTGAGTGACCCGACTAGCCATGCCACCACCCCCTCCTTTGCTCGCTTCCACCAGTCCTCACGACAAGGTATCGGACTGCGCCCCTCCTCCTCCGCCTCCTTCCCGCCTCTGTCGACGCGGGCTGCTAGGAACTGGCTGACATCACAGGCCTTCTGAACGAGTGGGAACCTGTTAGTATACCATGACAAGCATTCAGCTCGGACGTGACCGAACGTTACCGCAACACCTGGAATGTTCAGCTTACAACATCCAGTATTGTCGGCTAGCTCTGAGAATATTCTGGGCGTCGTCGCAGGCGACTATAAATACCGGCCCACTGTATGCAGCGAGAGGTTTTTTGTGGCATTTAGCTGATGAGTGTTCGCGACGGAATGGCAGCGAGGGACGAGGTGGGACCAGCAGAATAAAGACAGGCTGCGCAGGTGTGGACGAAGATGGCACACTTGGAGTGGTGTGAGTGAGAGAGTGAACGATTGGTTGGACTGAGCTTCACAGTGCGAGACTTTTCTACAAAGAAACATTTTCGTTTAGAGAACGAGTACAGAGAGTGAGAGAAAACGAGAGAGACATTTAGTAATTATGTACTAGACTTGTAATTTAGGCTTTTAGGGAGATTACCTGTATGTAATATTATTTAAAGAGGGTGAATCGCAAGTGTTGTATATTTAATGCAGAGAGTTTTATAGATAATGTAATAAATTAAAACACTTAAATTAATTCGGTAATTTAACTATCTAAGACGTCCATCCCAAGCGAACCTGGCTGCGCCCAAGATAGCAAAGTTGCTACAATATCTTTCAAAGGACCTTTATAGTTCTCTATACTGACTCATAAAACGTTTTACTTCATATGTTAAGCCATCTATTAACCATTAAGAAATAATAGGAAACATTTTTTTACGCAAAACACAAACATTTCTTAATAGTAATTCAATGTTAAAAGAATATCTACTCGAGTGAAAAAAAAATACTCAGTTATACAACCAGTTAAAAACTCGATACCCAAATTCCAGACTTAATTTCTTTAGACTTTCTTTATAATACAAACTTCTGTATAGTTATGTCAGGTAAAGTATTTGCAAGTTGTTTAATTGTGTTCGGAGTTGTGACTTACAATGCATGAACAACGATGACATATGATTTGCATGGAAGTATGCACAGGACGAAAGACTCTCGCGCTACGTTCTATGCAACCTATCCTACAAACATGGTCGCACAGCCTGGAAGGGCCTAATCTTTTTACTCCACAATGAGAAGACATGTTAATTAAATTATTTAATTCCTTGGGTATACGTAACTGTACTTTTATTTTTTTTTTTACGAAATATCACTCGGTTAACAAGGGGCAGATGTCAAAATGTTAACCGAGTTTTTTTGCATGTATGTGTTCTACTACAACCGAGTTAACCTCAGTCTGGTAATCAGATATGGTCGCATCATTAACTCTAGAAAGTTGCTTTACGTAAGTTCCTTTGTAAATGGAGATCGGATATTGAGTCAAAATAACTTGCCGGTATTAATCGTTACTTTCAAAGAAAAGCTGGCGGTACTTACCGGCGAATACTCGGCGCAGATGTCGATGGAGCCGACGAAGTTGCAGACGTCGTCGACATTCCAAGAGGCGGTGGCTTGCGAGTCCGCGCACAGCGACAGGCAGGGCAGCGTCCTGGGCCGTCCCGCCGAGGAGCGACCGCCGCTTCCACCCAGCGGCTTGGGCGACACGCTACCGTAGCGCCGCCTCCCGCCGCCCCCGCCGCCGCCGGAGTCCTTGGCGGCCCTCAGAGCGTCCACCACGGGGATGTGCAGCAGCGCGTCGCCGTACAGTCCCTCGGCGAGCGCCTTACGCGGCCTCTTGGTGGGGGCGGCGGCCGCGGCGGACAGGTCGAGTGGGGAGCCGCCCCCGGCGGCGGAGGAGGAGGAGTCAGATGGGGCCGTCGCCGAGACCCCGCCGCCGCCTCGCTTGCCCGACGACACCTTGAGGTATGACTCGAGCTGGGAGGCGGCGGCGTTGTGAGCGTTCGCCGTGCGCACCATGTTGAGCAGGGCCTGCGTGGAGCTCATGTCGATGAGGGGCGGGAAGATTGGGGCGGCGGGGAAGCCGGCGTACAGCTGCGCGGCGTCCACCGCCGCCTTCTTGGCCTCCTCGACGGCGGCGTCCTTGGGGGCGGTGGCGGCGGCAGTCTTGTGCACGGGCGACGGCATCAGACTGACGAAGGGCGACGCCTCTTGCTTGAAGGGCGCGAACCGCGGGTCTAGCCCCACTGGGAAGCCGTTCCTCGCCGGACCGCTGAAGTAGCTGCAACACGCACAACACACCATATTACTCCTGCCACTCAGTTCACAAGTTTAAGTGGTTCACGCTGAAATGACAACACTTGAAGAACAGGTTTAAGATGATTAGAGACCTTGAAATGTCGTGGGTTCAACGACCAGCCGGCTAGAATCCACAGTCCTGTGTACACTCTGTCTTTAGCTAACTATACATTGACTGCTGCTCCAGTGAGTGGCCAGTTGTACCTCTGGTAAGGTAGCGCGGCAGTCAGTGAATTTTTTCACGCAGGTCTGCTATTGGAACGCAGTCGTCAAGAAAGGATTTCAGTAACAGCGACCCAATCCCAAAAGTGATTAACGTGTACAGGAGTTTGAAATCTAACGTCTTCTCAAATAATTATACGTTCGTGTCACTTTCTCAATTGGATTTTGCTTTATTTGACTCCTCCTGTAGAGTGTTCAGCCAATAATAAAGAAACAAGTAAATGGAGGCCAACAGTTTTGATGCACAGTGTCAGCGAGTAGCTAATGAATAGATGTTGTTTGCTTGAGAGAAACATGTATCCTTAGAGACTAGCTGATTTTTCCCGTCTCTAGTTATACGAAGAGGTAAGTCAATTTCGCAGATACATTCCAGGTCAGGTTGAACGCCAATTATGTATACTTCGTTGTCATGTATGTGACTTGCTGGCGGCTGTTATGAAACGCATTTGACTACTGCAAGCCAGTAGTAAAGGAAACAATGCGTAGGGCTATCGCTTGCTTCCCGCTTGTAATGTTATAAGCTAATAGATAATCGATTGTGGCCAGTGCGTGTATAGGACTGACAAGTCTAGGCTGCTGCCAGATGAACCCGCGAAATTGACGCACCTCTAGTTATACGCGATGATAGTCTGAACTAACCAGCCACAGCCCAGTGATGTAAGTGCCTGGTTCGTGATAAATAGGGACTGGAAAATTAGGCGAATTCAATGACCTGCATGTTAGAATGCAGTGTCCTGTGCATACTCAAGCCCCGACTATTTGCCCACTATAGGTCGTTTACGATATAGTGAGCACTCCGTAAAGTTTTCTTTCAGCTGTTTTTCATGTATTTTTACTGCTTTTAATCTGAAAACTTCCATGTCACTAAAAACCAGCATAAATGTTTCAACGCCCTCAAAAGTTAACATCCAGTGACACTATAAAACATATTTTTAATTAATTAAAAGTTCTGCTTGGTGCGCAGTTTATAGTGAACAGCCTATAGCTGCTACTCAGTGGAACAGCAGACAATGAACGAATAGACGGGGCTTGAGTACGCATAGTACAATGGATTCTATCCTGCAGGTTATTGAATTCGTGAAATTTTCCAGGCCCTAGTCACAGACTAAACAGTAATACAGACATGAAATGACGTGGCGGCTCGTTTGATAAGTGCGAACTCCACCTCTTATTGGCTGCCCGAGGTTGTTGATACCAGTCCAGTGTATGTTTGGATCCTGCATGTTACTACATGTTTCCTATTGGCCTGGCTGCCGGTCAGCAGGGCAGCCACCTTACGCTGATTCGCTGTAGGCGT
>PNEQ01072963.1:0-10683 GCA_003012365.1 Medauroidea extradentata | reverse complement strand
TTGTATTCCTAAATATTCTGTGCCCTAGTGATAACAAGGAAAGAAAGCATTTGAAAAAGACTACTCACTGCGAATAGTTGCACGCAGAAGTTACCTTCATAGCAACACGTATATATAATCGAGGACACAGCGAGTAAATGATTGTTATCTGTACATGCTCTGTCTAGCGTCTCCCCCCTATGCTTGAGTCATAAGACGAACGATTAGATAATTTTCACGTCTGGAAGCCTGTGCAGATGCGATAACTACACACAAAAAAAACTGATAACCCCTGTTGTCGACCAAGATCAAGGATTAAAGGCCTATACACAATTGATAACTTATCATTTGATTTTACGTTTACGTTACTTTATGTATTTCGTCAATACACAATACAAACGTAAAGAAGTAACGACAGTCGAAAATCAATTGAAAATCTGTTTTTTGAAACTGAAATGCTATGATATAAATTATTATACATTTCCCGTTAAAGCATATCACGTAAATATTACAAAAATAAGCCCAATTATTAATATATATAATTTATTATAATATTTTTCAGAACAAAGAAACGCCATCTATAGGCGCAACTTAAAGTTCATTTACGAATACTTCTTCAACGCTACTTAACAGGTTTTCGAGTGCATTTAAGACAAACCTGTTACTTTTTCACGAAATCACAATACTGGAGAGCAAAACAATGCTCAGAAATAAACATTTTTCGTCCTAACGTACAAAATCAGGTGGTTCTTTGCGAACGGCCATATTGACTTTGACTTTAGGTTTTCAGTTTATCGGAAACGTACAGTCAAGGATGTGTAACTCATAAGCGTACCTAGTGGGGAGGTTTTGGGGGTACAAACCTCCTCCGAAATGTCAGTTTCCTTTAGTAGGTATTATATTTTATATTATAAAACATAGAATATATTACAAAAACAACCGATATGTTAGTAAAATAAGTTAATATTACAATTATAGACGTCAAACATAGATGATATTGAAACATTAATGCAAGATGAGTAGGACAACAAACTTTTCACGAAAAGAATTTTCCCCCAGTTTGTTTCAGCGCCTTTATGGTGCGGTTCACCTCCGTTTTCAACGTATATATTTTTTTTTTATTTTTATATTGGTACCAGATATATTTTTCTAATTTTAGACATAAATTATGATTAAATCTTCCTCATAGGAAATGTGTGTATCTCTCATAGCTTTTGCGTAATGAATCATAAGCGTCAAAATGTGCACTTTACGGTTTTATATACGCCACTAAAACCAACTAACATACTAAAATGAAAAAAATTCACAGCGTATAACAATGTTGTAGACTATGATTTGACATATATAAAAACAAAAAATATAATATTTTTGTATGTATAAAAAAATGCTGAATTTTTAAATGAAAATTTTAAATGTTTTAAAATATGTATCTGTGTGTGGGTGTATTTTATATGTGTAAAATCACAGTTTACAACATATTTATACACTGTGAATTTTTTCAGTTTGGCATGTCAGTTGGTTTTAGTGGCGCACATAAAACCGTAAAGTGCAAATTTTGACTTTTACGACTCATTACGCAAAAACTATGAGAGATACACAAATTTCCTAAGAGGAAGATTTTATTATAATTTATGTTTAAAATAAGAAAAAAATATCTAGTACAAATATAAAAATAAAAAAAAGACGATGAAAACTGATGTGAACCGCGCCCTTAACACCACATCTGCATCTCTATTTCATGGTTATTGCGGCAACGTGTATTTGGGGAGTGACGTCTGTCATTTGTCTGTGACAATCACAGCAAGGTTACTGCGACACCACATGCATGTCATTTGCAGGTAGAACCTCAAGACTCGTGAGAGTTCAAACATACAATCACTGACTATGAATCAGAACTGTATATTTGCATACAAGGCACTAAAACAAACTGGGGCAAAATTATCATGGCCCTAAAAATGAAAGTTTGAAACCCCTTCCGAAAACTACTCCAAGGTACGCCCAAGATTAACTTTAGCTTTGGCGACGTCAATGTGAACGACTCCATAACAAGCCATGTATTGAAAGCTATCGTAATGTCAAATGTTAAAGTTTTCAATTGTGTAAATGCCATTACAAGTCCAACAAACGGTTACGCAAGAGATGCATGTCTGCAAATTGGCGACGGCTAGGTACATCACGTCAGGAGCCCCTAAGGTAGAGTTTCGAAAGTCTCGAACGGTGTGGTTAGAATGCTGAAGACAATGAGCTATGCCCAAGGGGGTACGTTCTATCCGAGCTGGTGGTTACATCATTCACTTGTTAACATCGCATAGTTAACGGTCGTGTGACAAATAAGCATGATCATGGCCAGGGAAAAGGGAGGTCGTGGAGATCCGGGACCCCTCCTATAATTTGATTGTTCCTACGTTTGGGGGAGGAGCCAGGTGCCACAGGTGACTTTGGAACCAAGATTAGAATATTATAGTTGGCATGATTGTGTTTATTTCATCAGCATAAAAAATAACAAAAATGTTCTTATGTAGAGTACTGCATTTGCAAAACGATGGCCTTTTAATTCAGAATCTTATGTTAATCACATGTCCCTAAGGTTTTTTAAAATGTCTTACCCCGGAATTATAAACTTGTTTTTAAATGAGTGTATTTAACAATATTTATAGAGGCCTACTAAAAGTTTAAATCTATTTCATTCTTTTAAATATACTGATCTGTCAGGATTAGTGGATTCTAATATGCTGAAGAAATATTTTTTTGTTATTCCTACTGTAAAGCTACTTTGCCGTGAGGTCAATAATGATACTTTTTACTCTTTAATTAACCTCCGGCACAAAAAGAGGGATGTTACAAGTTTGACGTGTCTGTCTATGTATCTGTGTGTCTGCCTGTGTATCTGTGTGTTTGCCTGTGTATCTGTGTGTTTGCCTGTGGCATTGTAGCTCCTAAACGAATGAATCGATTTTGATTTAGTTATTTTTGTTTGAAAGGTGAGTTGATCGAGAATGTTCTTAGCTATGATTCAAGGAAATCTGTTCAGCCATTTAAAAATCATCAGCTCTTTCTAGATTTTTTTCAAGTGAATGTGAGCAATTCTTCTGGTCTGATCGATTTGAAGTTTAGTGTCCTGTGAGTCAGTTTTTTTTTTAATTTAAGTCTTAACTTGTTCGTGTATCATTTATAGGACATGGTGGGGGGTGTAATCTGGCACCACAACTAATCACGTTCTGTGCACGTCTAAGGAGGAGAGAACTGCTTTTCTTTGCGAATTACAATATATGTAACGACGGTAAATGTTTCAACAATATTTCCTAAGAATAAAAATATTTTGGTAAATGTTTCATAAAGCAATGGCTACGTAACAGCAGATAAACTGCAGACTATACATGTTGCAACAAATTGCGTTTATCGCGTCTGTTCATAAAATATGGCGCCTATCACCATGTGAAGTTTAAGAGTATGAATTCCGCAATCATGAGTTAATAACACAGACATAAAAAATTATGGAGTTGACAAATTCAGAAAGACAATTGACATATAACTACTTGCAGCCTAAACTGAGCAGGTGATTGATACTTTACATTCAGGTAATCTACCTTTGTACAAAGTACAATTTTAGTGGAACAAAAGCTACTCATTTTCTCAAGGTCTCACAAGAAAGCTAATCACTAGCCCATTATTATGCATTTTAATCGAGAAGTACATACATTGAGCATCTCGACTTCTAAATTAATTTATTTGCTAAAACCTGTGGCAGTTTTACATACAAAACTTCCAACGCAGTATTGGTTAATTTAAGACAGCTTGTTTAAAACAAAGTTTCATCAGGCTAATTCAACAAAATTATAGAAAAACTTAAATAACTTAACAGTGTTATGCATCAGGACTAGGCGGCAATTGCAAGGTATCAATGAAACACGATAAAACTTCAGATTTGAAACAGGTTTATAACATATGGTTTAAACCTATAAAGTCTAGGCGTACTGACAAAAACGAAGTAATACTAAATACGACGTACACCTAACCTTAACTCCACGTTATTAGTAATTAAGTAGAATACAATATATTTTAGCAAATAAGTCACAATTTGTTATCCTCTCCTAAATTAGGTCTACAAATACAGCTAACAAATTTGAAATTAGTTGAGCGTATTATTTTTTAAAACGCAAATAAAATATTTATTTTTTACCGGCTGCATACTTTACCGGTTTTCGCTGCTCCATTGCTGGGCACAGAGTAGCCAACATGATGAAATACAATTCCCGTTAGTATGAAATTTTTTTTTCAATCTAGCAATAAACTGAAATAAACGTACGCGCGGCCGTGCTCGGCTAAACGTATCCCGGCAAATACGTCTAAATGTAAAGAAATGTGTGAATTCTTGCAAATTTTTATGAACACAATTCCTTTGTGATGAAATACTCAATACATTAACGGAAAATTTTCGTAAAATTGCTCAGAGTTGTATAAATTCAATACGGGAACATTAATATTTTTTAATACGTGGACATGTCCCGCCTTTCACATTTACGGATTCGATTTCCGTATATTCACAGCATATTTCCGTAAAAAAATTCCATTATTTCACGGAAATTTTTAACAGCGTAACGACAGTATATAGGAATAAAATATTTTCAGTAGAACTAATTCAAACCTGAAGAATATTTTACATACAATTGAGGGGCTTAGAATGAAGGTGTACATCACTTTTATAAAGAGGTGCTTTCTTCATTCATATTAAACTTCGTTACTCAACGTTCGAAGTAAAATTCAAGTACTAAAAAAGGCGCTGTGTTTTATATGTAAAAGCAGTTAAAATACATTGTGAAAATTACTGTATGTGACTTACAACACAAGCATGCCCCTCATATGTTACAAATAGCACATAGTCTAGTTATGCATAAAACCGTACAATCATGTTTATAGATTGTTCTGGATAAAGTGAGCACTACTTAAAATTTTCTTTCGGCTATTTTAGCATATTTCTTTAATATTTTCAATATGAAAACTATCATGAAACTGAAAACCAATTTAAATGTTTTACCACACTGAAAACTTATCATTAGATAGGATGGTTTATCGTGGAAAAACTTGACTGTTTGCTAGACATCAACGCAAGTTCAGCTAACCAGAAGATTACTAGCTTTCGATTGTACGTAGAGCTGTTAGCCTATTTGACTGGGCCAATAAGAATCCCGCTATTGTAATATTTTATGCCTATTATTAGGGACCCCTGATATTTCGCGGAAAGAATTTTGCCCTACTTTGTTTCAATGCCTTAAGGCGGCCGCCTACCCCACGCTTCAAATGCGTTGCAGTGTGTTCGTAAACAGGTATTTTCTACGAAAATATTCCACGTGTACCCATTGTGCCAACGTACGAAAAGAAAACAATCTTCAGACAAGGTCGGAACCTTACTGTTAAGACGCCACGCTCAATGAAAACGCAGTTTCTAAGCCCTCCAGGATGGCTAAAAAACGACCTTTTCAGTCTTCCGTACTTTAAAATGTACTAATCGGATGTATGTAAAACTCAGATTGCGACCTGCACTGAACTTTGATACAGACTTTCCACCAATAAAATTATATGATCACCGCTTAGTGTCCCATAGTAAAAACTGTTCGGCGGGAAGCTTGCACGCTATTTCAGAGCTTGGCTCGTTGAGGCGACGCGGCATTTGGTGCGCGCTTCAAGGTCGACCTTACTGCTCCGTCACTTTGGAGCCTCTCACGCGCGGGTAGGCGACGCCCTTACTTGCACATCTGCAGTTCTGCTTCGTGGACAGTGATAGGATATTTTATCTCACACGAGCCTTGGGATTCTACCGGTATATCACAGACGTGTGGTGTTGGAGGAACGTTATTGTAACTGTGCAGTCAAATGAGACACGGCTCTACACATAGACACGCTGCCAATAACCATGAAGGATAATTGCAGATGTACACAGTAAAAAAATTTTTGTACTTTTACAAAAAGGTTTTTTGGAAACCAGTTTCCAAAAAAGTTTTTTGTAACACTACGAAAATATTTGGTAAAATTTACAAAAATCTTGTAAATTTACAAATTTCTTTGTATATTTACAAACATTTATGTAAATCTACAAACAAATTTTGTATATTTACATCTAATATCTGGTTCAGTTTACAATAATTTCTTGTAGTGTTACGGAAAATTTTTTTGGAAACTAGTTTCCAAAAATTTTTTTTGTGAAAGTACGAAATGTTTTGTAAAATGTGAAAGGTTTCCTAGGTTTAATTTGTTTCAATTCGAAAAATCTGCTCGTTAGCATTATTTGACTAGTTCCCAAAGTTGTTTACGATATTTGTAACCACTTTAAAAATGTTTCTGACATCTTACTTTTATTATCTGACTGATAATGTCCTGATATTACTTTACAAGAATTTCCTTGTAAATGTACAAATTTTTTTTACTGTGTATACGTAAGGCAGTGAAACAAACTGGGGCAAAATTATTTTCGCGAAAAACAGGGGTCCCTAGCTATTATTGGTCTGCAGAGAGCTACGCTGTGTCAGGCGTGTATCACCCAATCATACATGTCACAAGAAACTACAATGATAACAAGGACATGTTGGCACAAAAAAAAATCAGTACTTATCACGTTTGGCTTCAATAATATACATGCTGTGGTTGTTATAAATGTTGGGGAGTTCTCAGTTTAAAGTGAACAGACTATACGCGACACTCACTCGTTGGGGTTGGCGTTGTTGTACTTGGCGGCGAGGCTGCGCATGAAGTCGCTGTAGTTGCGGCTGACCAGCTGCTCGGCGCTGTGCTTGCCGCCGCCCCCGGGGCTGGCGGGGGCGGCGCAGGCGGCGCCCGGCGGCGTGCCCGGGTAGGAGGAGGACGGCGTCGCGCTGCGGGACGACGAGCTGCCGGTGTCAGGGGTAGGCGCCGCGGGACTCAGTCGCTCGCTCTTCACCACGTTGTTGTTGTGGGCGTCGGCGCCGTTCGTCGCCGCCCCCGCCGAGCCCCCGCCGCCGCCTCCACGGCGCTTGCCCCTCGTCTTGGGGGACGGCGCGGCGGGGGTGGGCGACGGCGCCGTCGCCTGCTGGCCGGCCGGGTCCGTGGCTGTGGGCGTCGCGTCGCCGTCCGTCTGACCTTCACCTGCAACAAACAACGCACAGTCACACAAAATTATTCAAACAGAAATACGATGTCATGAGGCTGTTTTAGGTGATGAAGGGTGGTGAATGAGATATTTTGGTCAGCGCTTAACAGCGAGGTCTTTAGCGCTGGTGAAGGGAGACATGAGGTGAGTATGGAGCAGCGCCGGAATGTAAGGGCAGGGGAAATGGGAGATCCCTGAGAAAACCCACCGACCAGCGGCATCGTCTGGCACGATACCCACATGCGAAAATCCGAGGACCGACCCGAATCGAACCCGGATCGCCTTGGTGGGAGGCGAGAGGTCTGACCTCTCGGCCACTGCGGCCCCTAGGAGATGAGAGATGAAGGGCTTAGAAGCTAAGGGGCACAAGTGCATTTTCATGAAACATCTGTTTAGTGCATGTTTTGGTAGTTAAAATGTAAAGTTAATAATTTTATGGCCGAGAGGTATGTGTGATACAGGCTCTTAGGCCATAATTTGGTGTTGTTTTACAGAAACGGCCGTCATAAAATATGCTGTTAGTGCAAGAAACGAAGATGATATGATCGGCACTTATAGCCTTGGCTTCTAAGAATTTCATTACATAAAAATAAAAGACGAAAATTGTATGCATTTTTAAAATTTATTTGAAATTTTCAAAGTCTTCATCAAAGTACTACAATTATTTCAGAGCAAAACGATTGAAATGTTTTACATATTCAGCTCATATATGACCTGCGAGCTCAGTGGGAATTATTTAATTTAAGTAGCACAGTAAGTTCAATTGTTTGCAAATTCCCGTGAATTGTGGGTGAGTGAGATATTTTGGTCAGCGAGGTCTTCAGCACTGGTGAGGGGTGAAGTGAGGTGAGTATGGAGCAGCGCCGGAATGTAAGGGCAGGGGAAATGGGAGATCCCTGAGAAAACCCGCCGGCCAGCGGCATTGTCCGGCACGATTCCACATGCGACCGACTCAAGGGGTGCAAAAGCAATGCTGACGGCATATCTCTATGTGTGACCAAATTAAACGGCACCATTATTGCAGTCCATAACACGCGATGTCATACACCAAATGTTTATTTTTTTTGTTTAAAAAAATCGCCCCCCTCCACCACCCAAAAAAAAATCACTAAAGTACATAATTTCCTATCTTCGCCTGCAATACGGCAGCGTTCAATTTGGTCATGTAAACAAAAGAGGGCCGGCCTCCGTAGTGTGGTAGGTAGCATGTTCGCCTGCGGCGCGAGAGGTCCTGGGTTCCAATCCCGGTACGGGAATTGATGTTCGTGTCGTTTTCTTTTTATGTTTAGTTAGTGTGTAAGCCGTCCCTCACTAAGCCTGAAAAGCGCATAACACTAGAGTACGTTAATAAACCCTCTTAAATAAAAAAAAAATAAAAACAAAAGAGCAACGTAAGTCTGGTTCTCATATAAAAGCTTTGAACCAACTCAGCCGGGAATCGAACGCGGATCGCCTTGGTAGGAGGCTGTTGTTCTTGTCACTGCACCAAACGACGCCGGAAGACATAGTGATCGTAGCAAGAACGGCACAAGTACGGTGCGCGCGACTGTCAAGTGTGTTTGAAATGCAAATGCGTGTGTTTCGAGGCACACAAAGGCCCGGGGGGAGGGGGCGGGTGAAGTGGGGATTGCGGCGGCATCGGGACACACAAAGGCCCGTGCTAAACGGCCTGTTCTCACAATGGCGCAGAGGGTCGCGGGTTAAACCCTGCAACCACCAGGTATTTAACGACGTGCGTTATTCTTCAACACGTAGACACTTTGTCCCAATGCCGTCAATGACACGCTTATTCCCGTCACTCGATGCGCTTGCTTCGAATTTTTTCCACGTGTAATACGGATAAAGGTGCCGCGGTGGCCGAGAGGTCAGACCTCTCCTCTACCACCAAGGCGATCCGGGTTCGATTCCGGGCGGGGTAGGTCCCCAGACTTTCGCATGTGGGAATCGTGTCGGACGATGCTGCTGGTCGACGGGTTTTCTCGGGGATTTACCGCTTCCCCTCGCCCTTTCATTCCGGCGCTGCTCCATACCCACCTCACTTCACCCCTCACCAGCGCTGAAGACAACGATGTTAAGCGCTGACCAAAACCTCTCACTCACTCACTAAATCGGATAAACGTTAATTCTACTACAGTTTGTATATAAAAAAAAAAAATTATGAGAGAGTTTGGTGCAAGAAAAAAATATGTCGTTAGTTTCGCTGATATCGTTAAAGGACCAGAAAAAAACGAAACCGTACTAAAATTTAAATTCAAATAGGCTTGGAAATGACAGAAGACATTTAACTTAATTTTACAGTGAAAATAAACCAATCTCACGTTTTAAATTATCAACTTATAATACAGGAAAACTCCGTGATTGGTCAGTTAACACACCTTAACGATATCAGCGCTCAAGCGCCAGAAATATTCCCTATTCCAAACTTTTTACATTGATCTTTCTATCTTGTAGTAGAATTAACTTTAATTGGACTAAGAAATTTTTCCCCTTAATTCTGTTCTTATTTTCATAACTTCGCATTTAACGCTTGTCTGCAATAAAATACAACGCCTTACACAGAGCACGGAAAAAATATTTTGTGGCAGCTACAAAATATTTTGTGAGTATTTACCCTTCAAAATTTATTTTGTGGTCACCACAAAAACATTTTGTTGACACCACTAAAATATTGTGGTCACCACAAAATTATTTTGTGGTTACTACTAAATAATTTTGCAGGGAAGACTTTCAACAAAATTTTTCTTTCAATTAGTGTTTATGGTAAAGCGAGCACCGTTTAGGCCTTGGTTACTTTTTTTTCTTGCAGCTATTCCGTATACTTTCTGAGAAAAAAATATTTTTTCTAAGCATTTTAATACATAAAGTTAACATTAATTTTGTTGCTCCAAACAAATCACTGTTAAATCAAACACTGGAATGCTGCAATTACTATTGCGGTCCTGTTTGGTTGTCAGTACTATATGCATTGTTCCTACCAATCCGTTCTGTGGGAGTAAATTTTTTTTGTGTAAAAGAAAGATGATCTTTACAGATTCCACAGAACAGGTTGTTACATCTTCAAAACAGACTGTTGTATGAACAATCCAGATAGGCCTAGTAGCCTACTTAGAACCAATCAGGCTGTTGTCCCTATTTCAACAGAAGTATTGTACCTACAACAATACTTTTCTTTGAGTGAATACATATGGTGGTTTCAACACAGAAAAGTTTTAGTTCAACAAACTGATTTGGTTAAAAATGTATCCTTCCAGTCCAATTAAATAATTAAATATTTTTTTTTTAAACAAAGCTGTACTACATTTTAGCAAAATGATTTCCTTTAAGAAATAATTATTCTAGTTAAGACTAATAAATGCATGGTTATTTTTAACAAGGTTGCATTGCTTCCCAATAAACACACTTCGTCCATTGTACGTATATAAAAGGTCTATATATCCATTTAAGGTTTACGTATTTTGTGTACATATTATATACGTCGAATTTATATCCATTGTGTACATTATAATGTGAAAGTTATGTCACTGTATTTATATTAATGTGTAGACATATAATGTATGTACATTATATGTATTATTAATATACAT
>PNEQ01072956.1:79266-124284 GCA_003012365.1 Medauroidea extradentata | reverse complement strand
TGATGTACATCTGACACAACAAAGTTGTCTGCAGACCAATAACAGGCATAAAATATTACAAGAGAGTGAATCTTATTGGCGCAGTCAAATTGGGCAACAGTTCCACGTAAGAGCGAAAGCCAGTAGTCTTTTGATAAGCGAAACGTGCGTTGAAACCCAGCAAACAGTCAAGTTTTCCCGCGATAAACCATCATCTCTAAATATGAGACATTTTGTGAATTAATGTTTTAATTTTGTTCTCCATAGTTTTGTCATACGACGTGCGATTTCTGTTTTATTTTACTACAACTTCTTCGGAACAAATTCTCGAAAAACAAACACTGGTTTTATGTGAATTAGTATGAAATTAGAATATATTACCAGAAAAGCTAGGCATTTGGATCTGAAATATTTTCCTGTAAAGTGCGCCGTTTTCGATTTATTTAATTTTTTAAATATTTTTTACTGGACGAATCCCGAAAAAGTAGAAACATTTATAAGCGGATTTTCGTGAATATAGGATATGTTATAATAAATTTTGTCCTCTTTAATTTTTGTCTCAACATATTAGCCTATGTCGTGCGATGCTCCGTTTTCGAATTATTAATGGGGATGCTGCGTTATTTGAGACGAGTGCGATAAGATTGAAAAGTATTGAATGCTCAAATGCCCAAAGAAATAACCGAATAGTCTTGCTCACATCACTCGCTTGCAGCTGTTATTATGTGTAATTTCTTATTCATTAATTTCAAATGCACACTTTTTGATGCAAAACGTAATTTTTGTATGTATTCATACATCAGACGTTTCATAACAATGATATTTATCATATTGTATGTGTCCTATGATGCGGGTTTTATTGAAAATCTGTAGGTTGTAATCACATTATTTTGGCCAATTTAGGCTAACCGTTTAATAAGTGTTCATTTGTAATATGTATATATGCCTACCTGTAATGCTTCGTGAATGTGTGCAAGAACTTACTACATTGCAGTCCGATGTGTAACAATCAAGAAAATATTATTTGCACAGTTTATTAGGTCGTGGGTATGCAAGGACAGTAATTATATAACAATTTAATATTAATCGTCAAGATTATTATATTTTATAAATAATGTTCTGTTTATCAAACGCGTACAACTTCTAGTTGATGTTTCAGAATAATTAATTAAACTGAAATTGCGCCTACAGCAGACAAAAAAAAATTAAAATAATAATCTAATTTACAGTTCCTGCCTGAGGCAGGGTCCGCAATGCGATGTAAGGAGGCAGACCCCGGTATTAGCCGGCTGTTTATTCTACCTGAGAAACAATCCTGTCGCTAGAGGCCAGCCGAAAAAATGGGTGACTACGCATAAAATGCTGATAGAGCAGCGCAAGAATGAAACGGCGGGGGAAACAGGAGAACCCCGAGAAAACCCACCGGGCATAGGCTTCGTCTGGCACAAATCTCACATTGGAAAATCCGGTGATCGAACTCCTGTCCGCTAGGTGACAGGCCCACGCGCTGGCGCTGAGCCACCGCTAGGGATATTGTCTCTCTTCCGATAACTTTTACATAAAAAATTAGAGGGAACATTGACAAAAAGAGACGTCACTGTAATACGAAATCCGCATACACAACAATTATGATTTTCTTGTGCTAAAAAAATGGGACCCTGAGACAGAGTACAAACTATTCTACAGTGAACTACATGCAGCACAGCACTCTGTAGCACAAAACATAGTTGGTTGAGAACCAGCCTGTGACGTGAAATGTCCTGGGTTCGAATCCAGTGTTAGGTGTGAGAATGAATTTGTGTCTGTCTCGCTGGCCCAAGAGTTGAGAAAAAACCTGTCATCTCTGTCTTGTCCTCGATGTCAGCGAGAGTCCCAAAATAAAAAACATGTGTGTGTAATATATTTTTGGGTACTTCTGCTGGGTTTACAAAAGAACAGAACAAAAATAAATAAATAACACAAAGGGGCAGGTGCCAAATTACTTCGAAAATGTGTGTACATGTACCACTATTCGGCGAGTCCATTGCAGTATATACACGAAATTAATGAAAAAAATTAACACTAGTCTAGTTAAAACATTCATGAATAATGTCATTCCCAAAATATTTTTGTTATTAGTAGTTACAAAACGTTGGTAGACTGTGTAATGTTATAACACATACACAACAGTTATTAGATGTACGTAAATTTCGCAGATACATTCCAGGTCAGGTTGAACGCCAATTATGTATACTTCATTGTCATATCTGTGACTTGCTGGCGGCTGTTATGGAACGCGTTTGACTACTGCAAGCCAGTAGTAAATAAGGAAATAATGCGAAGTGCTATAGCTTGCGTCCTGCTTGTACGGTTATAAGCCAATAGATAATCTATTGTGGCCAGTGGGTGTATAGGACTGACAAGTCTAAGCTGCTGCCAGATGAATCCGCGAAATTGACGTACCTCTAACAATTATACATCGTGTAAATGAAACGAACGTAGTACGTTTAATTTTTGTAGCTTTTTTATTTCGTTATTTTGAGTAAGAAAACATATTTCGGTAAAACCTTACTTATTATATAATAGGGGTTGTAAGACACCATTGTCATCCAAGTCCATTTTCTGTTAATAGTCAATTAAAATTCAAGGTTCAGAAGTGGATGATCACAGGTTTTGATTTACAAGTAATTCAATTCCCATATTACTTAAAGCATTGTTAGTCCACAATAACTTATTGGCTGATAAGAAACGTTGTGTGACCATGATATGATTGCTATTAGTCACAAGCTGGCACTAATAAAAAACTCATTGACAATTATTTTTGTTGGAGGTTACTGTTGTGTAACTATTTTTTTCGGGGTTTAGTGAAATAAAACTGTTAAAAAGTACCGTGTTTACAAAAGTATCATTTTCGGGTCTATTACTAGCGTTATTACGCACACATAGATAAATCATTCAAGGAAGTTTTGTAAAAAAACTTTCACAAAAAATTTGACAAAAAATTACAAATAAAATTTCTTTTAATCATGCAAAAATCCTTAACAAAAATGGCATTGGGACCCAAATAATCGTACTTCACAAGAAAATTTCAAGATTCTTTGTACACTAAATTATTCTTTATCATTGAAACTGAAACTTGTACAATTATCATTAACACAAAAAGGCACAAAATTTTAATTAAAACAAAACACGTGGTGTAAAGTTGCTGTAAAATTTGGCAAAGTAACCAGTCTCTAAGTTAGAGTACTGACATAAATATTTATTTATGACAAAGAATAAATGCACAAGATCTTAACACTTTCGTTAATATGTATCATATATCAAAACTAAAATTGTGTAATAATACCTTCTGTGATAAGGCAAACTGTAGTTTATCACCAATACTATTTACATTCATAACAATCCATATTCCATACATTTCTCAATGCCATACTGGTAAAGTGCAACGAGGCCTCTGTATCATTTTAAAAAATTTACACAACTTAGGTAAGTGTGAATTTTATAATTTGGTTTGGATATATTAAAAATTTAAAATTGGCCTTCAGATGTATCTCGCATATTACAAAATCATAAATATGTTATATATCGTCCGGATACCGTAATGTTATGTTGTCAGCATGAATGTTACGGAAGCATGAACATTTGACAGTGACATACAATTTAGAAATGAAGACCTGTTGGTGCGCGCTGTTGTTTTCTGTACGCTGACAAATACAATTTGGATTTGCTAGACTTTCTATAATCTTGTGACATGGTGGTTACAACTGTGAAGTACTGAACGCTGAATTGTTTAGAACATCTCGATTTACATGCAGAAAGGCTTACAGTAGGGGCGCTTATCTCTTGTTTATCTTCCTCTTTCTATTCTTGTCCGGCTGCCAAGGTCATGGAACACGACTCATCGTCATTTCCGTGCCTCCCTTCTTCGTTAGCTGTCTGTCTCACAACTACGCCCGACCACTGTACCAACTTGCAGCGCAAGTGTGCAGGATCTTCGTACTTGAAGGATTAGGCTACTCGAAATTTTTCGCTTTAACAATGGGGGACAAGCGGCAAAGGTTATTGTTAATGATGACTCTACCTCCCCATTATTTTTTTTTACATTGGAGTACTCTACTTATATGAAAATGCACACTATAATAGTCGTAAAACAGTGTTTTTCAAAGCCATTTTTATCATTAAAAAATCATAATTTCAATAAAATTAAAAATAGAACTGTCTGGAACACTTTAACTCCTAGATTATTCAGACAGAATTTATTTACATGAGGTTGTGTCGACGTGATCGTTCAAGTCCGGACTGTCTGCACGACATGGTTTAAAGTTGACTGACACAGGCTCTTAAAATGAAATGCAGTTCTGGTGTCGGGGCCCTGCATGTAACTGCCCGCGCCCTCTACCTTTTGGCCATACAAGTACTAAAAAACATTACTGTTTCCATTGTGCTTTTACAGTCGTACTCACGATATGCTTCAGCGTTATTGTAAGTTGGGCACTTGTCATAGCTACATTATCATGCAAGAAACATTAAATTACATATCGGGGAAGCAAATGTCTTTGCTTCATGGTCAGTGATAGGAAGTTGTTAAATTTCGCCGTCTCGGGGTCCTACCCGCAAATCACAGACTTGTGGTGTCGCGGTAACATTTTTCTGGTTGGTACATTCAAATGTGCCACACCTCTGCTCTATTACATTCTGCCAATAACCACGAACCAGAGTTGCATGTGTGCACGTACACTGATAAATATTTGTGTAATTCTACACGAATGTAAGTGGCAGCACAATCTTCACATGTTCGTGTAATTTTACACGACTTACGTCCGTGTCTTTTTACAGTACATTACGGTAAAATTCAAACAAATGCATGTAAAATAACAGTGCTGCGGTACAAGTATTTTAACACAATGATGTATTAAATAACCCGTACTTCAAAGGAAAAAAATTAAAATTAAATTAAATTAAAATTATATAAAAACAAAATGCAGTATATTTGAGCGAAAGTTCTTTTTTTTCTGGACCCTTATTGGATTTATATCTGAAATATTTATTTATTTCTGAAGTGATTCGTATCTTACAAACTATACCGAGTAATTTACGACTATTTTCAACTAACAAAAATTTCCGACCATGCGGGGATTTGAACCCACGACCCTAGAGTTAGCAGTCAACGACCGTTACCACGAGATCCCAAAAATAGTTGACTGATGTGGTTTGAAATATGGGATTTATTCATTCCAGTCTGTATAGCAATCTTAATTAGTTCTTTTGGAATTAATTGGGACTATTTTAGCATTCTCTTCCAAATGCAAAAGGTAACCCTTTTCCTCTTTCTTACCACGTATATTTTTGCTGAATTGTACTATTAATATATAGCACGGCCTAATAATTGGGCGACGGTCAAGCTCATTGTACCAAGTCAACGGCCGTATTGAAAATTTTATATTTCAAGTAAGTTTATACAATTATTTTTTTTTTTTTTGTAAAATAACTACAACTTCGTTTAGAGAAAAAAAAATTTTAAGATGAACACGTTAAAACTGGAGTAAAGTTGGAGTTCTCAGACACGGTAACAGATTTTGCACATTTTTAACTGTAAATCTACGCGAAAACCATATCGTAATAAAATATAATAAGTTGAGGTGTTAGTAACTACTTTCTATACACATGTGATAATGTATGTGCGTCAGAGATGGTAAAATTGTTAAAGCTTTCTGTTTAAAAATACGCTTAACTCGTTTACTTGATATGGTACTATACCTACGCAAATTGTTCGAGTAAATTTATAAGTATTTTGCCGTTTTAAAACTGCACTGTGAAACAAGCATTTTAACATTTGAATCAGTGTATTTATACACAGACAGTGCGGTTATAAAACAAAAAATTACGTGTAATATTACAATATGAGACTGTATTTCTATATGTACATTCAAATATGCAATTTTACATCAACTTTCTAGTAAATTTGTGTATACATTTAAGTTTTTAATCAAGGATCTGTACATATTTCGGATCAGCAAGAACAATTGTGTATAATTACACTTACTGTCATTGTGTTCCGTAATTACACGTACAAAAATGTAAAATGACCAGATATTTGTACCTGTATTTTTACACATTTATTTTACAGTGTAAGGCACTGAAACAAGTTGTTGCAGAATTATTTTCACCAAAAATCACTGGCTCTAGAAATGGGTTTACGGATGTTACGTCGTACGGTTTTGCGCAGAAAGGCTGACGGCAACAGGATCTACTAATTAAAGTGGGCTCAGAACCACTTCGAACCTCGGTGCCATCGAGTGGGATCGAACTCACAACCCTCGCTAGGGACACGGCCATCGAGGACCCTTACGTAAGGTGAAAATATCATACAAATGTCGGGTACATTTGCGCGGCAAGTTTGAATACTTCGCACATTCCATGGGGAAAAACCAGACGGTTATAATCGGTGTCATGATACTCAGGATGGTTAAGTGTGAACTATACTGATAATTGAGGGAATGACATTTGTTAGATATGATAATTAATGACTACAGCGACTAATTGTTACGATTGTCGCCACCAGGTGCAAATAAGGAGCTGTGGAAGCAATAAAAATGTGGAAAACGTTCTGCATTTACGACACATTAACAAGAACATATTCTAGGCTTATGAATGTTAAAAAACGAGAAACGTTGTAGTGATATGAACTTTACCCTACCCAGTGGTTGTTACAAAACATAGGATATTTTCATTATAATCCAAAACACCTATGTTAAATCTTCCTCGTTTAATATTATGTGTTACTACTACAATTACATTTAATAGCATTTAAATTATTGGTAACTCTGTTATATGTCTTTCTTTTCGACACTACGCCTTGCTTCGTTTCAAGCATTAGGTTCAGCTGTTCATTACAGACGTGTACTGCGAATGTCGTGTAGTATTTTGTCACTTACGTATAATTGTAGTTTCACTCGAGTTAGAAGATATTGTTAGAGTATGTGATAACTTTCTACTACGTGTGAGAAATATGGTACGAATTTCCAATACTATCTCATTTTATTTACAATGCACTTAACTGGGATACGTATTCTGGATTTGCATCTGTCAGAGTTTTGTAATTAAAAAGCCATGTGCAATGCTAGATGGATACTGTAAATGTTAACATATTTTTACAAGTTTGAGAAAAAACTTTATATGTGGGCAATTCCCTTGAGTTCTTTTGGGTACAGGTATTATAGTTATAAATAAAAGAGTTAAATTAAGTACTGGATTTAAAAGCTCACAAAGCTACGAAATACAGAAAACCATTATTCAACTATAACTCTCACAACACAATTAGTTATGCACACAATTAGTACTGTGCCACAGAACGTTAATTAACTTTGACAGTTTAAGTACAAGAATAGGCCTATTTAACGTTAATCAATTAAAGACTACAAATAACAATAAAAGTTCAGTCATACATCCAATCAACAGTCTCTCAAATAGTCACAATGTACAACCTTAACAGTCCTAAGGGAGGATGGCTCATCATGTACAGTGCAGCACCCAGAGTGCACCACTGTCTTCACTCTTGAGGTCTTCGGTTCGACTCCCGTCGCGCACCTCCATCTGTCGACCCACACCAGAAGCCCTCGTGTCTCACCCAGTACTGCTCCGAAGCCTCGCAGTAGACTCCGACGTCACCAAGACGTCTTCCTGGCATCATCAAGACGTCCTCACCAGCCTCTCTGCACAAGCTTAGCCCCTCTTCCGAACAGGACCAATAGCAAACTGTCGAAGCACTCCTTCTCTTGAATCACCAGGTAGACAGTCTCCTCAAGTAGCCAGTTACTGCCATCCTTGACACAACATCGTCAGTGTTGTCCTCCACAGCTCACTGCCTCTGTATCACTCCAACACAACACCGCAAGTGTTCGTCCTTCCTGCAGCCCGCTGGCATCACACAGCCTCGACACCAACCACCGCTGCCGTGTTGCCATCCTCGAAACGCCACACGTCATCAGCTCAGTCACGCAGTCACAACACCTGAGAGTTGTCTGTCCCTTCTGCAGGGCGTTGATGCTACTCAGCCTCGACACCGACCATTACCGCCGTGTTGCCATCCTCGTGATGCCACACCTTGTCAGTTCCGCCGATGTCACATCAGCCTCGACGCCATCGTGATACCGCCCTCAAGGTGCTGGGTCCTCGTCTCTGCACTGCCGCCAGTGTCTCCTCTCGTTCTGTCACTTCTCACGATGTCCATTGCCACCCATGGCAACACCGACCCTAAGGGTGCTGCCTCACACCACTCTCGGTCTCACTTCATCTTCACGACTCACTACAAGACTATCACTTACAGACTAAGACTTCCTGACTCTCCACGACTGACTCATGTTGCTCAGTACCGAAACTTTTATACGGCCCCTACAGTGATGTCAATGGCTGAAGAAATGTGGTGACCTGAAGTCTAAAAATAGACATTACCTCGGTCGAACATTTTGATAGTCACGTATTCGCACTGGCGTCATCGGGGAATCCCAATGATGTCTCTCGGGAGTTGCGACATAGTTCCAAAACCCATGCCAATACTGGTTGACTCACTGAGCTGTCCACCTAACATGTTGCAACATGCCTGCTGCCCAGCCAAAACGCAACAATATGAATGGACCAGTACTTATAATGTGCGCCAAGAGAAAAACTAATTGACCTGGGGCCTATTCCACCAACAGACTTTGAACCTTTTCACTATTCACTTTGCACTTTGCATAAAACTGAAAAGTGCAAAGCAAATGTGTTCCACCAAAACTTTTTCAACCGCTTTGCATTTTTCCAGCCAGTCTGCAAAGTCTTTGCAGCATTTTATATTCATTGTTTACATTACTCATTTCAAGTTTATAGGTTACAAAATGTATGATGAGTAAAAAGCAAGAAGTTGTGCTTAAAGTTAGCAAAATAGAACTTATAACATTAAAAAATGATGTTTTATTTAGAAGTTTCTCATGCACATACAGAAACAAAAGGGGGAGTGGACGGAAATTCATGCATTGAAGCTACGTCATGCATTTTTCCTCCACTGTCCAACCAATGCAGACATAAAAGTATCTGCTGCTTGAGCGATAAACATTTACTGCTATGTGTAATGTTCTGAAGACGTGTTCCGATCGCACCCAAAATCAGTTCAACTTATTGTGCACTTAACCTAAAACATTATTTAAATTGAACATCATTGTCAATCACAAAATTGATTCGTGATTTATAATTCTTCCTTCATGGTCTTCTGTATTCTTCTTAAGATTCGTAACTATAATGCAGAAACGTGTCTAATCATTTTTCTTGTTTTAATTTTGTAGTTTATGTGCTACTATTACGCCTATTACATCGTCATTTCTCTTCATGATTTTACTTGAAATATATTCTTACTTGCCAAGTTTATACGTAATGACTTTTAATGACCTTAAATCAAGTATTAATTAACAATACATCATAAATAGTTTAAATGCAAATGGAAAATTAACTTGACACAATGTTTGAAAACTTTGCAAATATTCATAAATACTTTCCGCAAAGTGAGATTATTGTGGAACAGAAATAGGCACAAAATTGCAAAGTCTTCGCACTTTTCCTTTACACTTTTTATGTTTTGCTTTGCAAATTACAGATTTTGTGGAACAGAAATACAAATGAAAAGTGCAAAGTGCAAAGCGAAAAGTTGCAAAGTCTTTTGAGGGAATAGGCCCCTTTTCTTACGCTAGCATATGAGCAAAGACGTAACACGTATTTTATCGTGCAGGGTACATGTTTTCATGCTGATTTTACAACACAACAAAGACAATTCAATAGTAAGTAAACATATTAAAAACACATCTTGGCACTGATGTCAGTTCAGTAGGTACTCGAAATGGCTGCCATCAACAGCAACACACATCTGCAGTCGTTTGTGCAAAGTCATTCGAACAGCCTGGAAGTTGCTTTGCGGTATCGCAGAACACGCCACGACAATGCGCTGTTTAATGTCGTTTGGAGTCATTGGGACTTGTGCATTGTGTTAAATCAGGCGGCCGTGCAGGCCAGCCGATAAAGCCTCTACGCCCTATCCAACGGTTAGGAAAATGCTAACTGAGTGCTTGCCTAACCACGAGCGAGTAGTGAGCGGGGCACCCATCATGCTGGTACCACATACATCTACGAATTTCAAGTGCCACGTCCTCTAGGAGAGTCGGTAGTACATCATACTGAAAGCGGGCGTATGTATCACCTGTTATTGTTCCCTCGATAAAGTAATGACCGATAACGAAGTTTCAGTTAAGCCCACACCAAACATTGATGCTCCATTGCCTTTGATGTTCAACCTGCTGATCCTTACCTTCCGGTCCCCTCAATATCTAGATGTGCTAACAACTGGGAGATACCACAGGCATATCGCCAACAACCACCTGCACTATGGAGAGAAGTAAACCTAAAGTGGATCTGTTTTTGTTTGGACCGAGATGGTAAAAAAACGTTAAAGACCTAAGGCCGAATACATAGAAATCAGTTATCAGTATTGTAAATCACTAGTTCACTAAATATAAATATTAACTTTAGTTTTAAAAGAATGAAGGGACAAAAAAAAAGAAAATATAGATCGCATCAACCATTTATTTAATGGTAGAAATCTCTTCGAGCAAGAAACTGCAAAACAACATCAATAAATAACAAAAATATGTTGAGTATTACCATATAAATATTAGTTCAAAACAATTCACATTTTTTGACAAGAACGTGTTTAATAAAAAGAACTATTATTATTTTATGTATGTATTTTTTAAAGGGGATCACCGATTAAAGAAAATTAGGTAGACTAAGTAATCAACCCTTTAAGTAAACACATTTTTTGTACGTTACTGTTCCAAAACTTTTTAATTTCTCTTGTTAAAACATATAGATATTTAAAATAACATTGTCCAGTGAAATATAAACTCTTTTGGTTTGAAAGTTTATGCTACTTGAAGGTCGGTGGTCTTCATTTAAAAAAATAGACAAGAACCTGGGGTCAGCCCCGCATGGTAAAAACCAAAGATCAACAAGACTGAAACAAATAACAATAAAAAAACAATTAAAACATTAATTACTCCCACTAGAAATAACTGGCAAGGGAATGACTACAGAATGCTCAGAACACTGAGCTGGTGCTTGTGGAGCTTGCACCCGTGCGTAAGTCCTAAATTTAAACACACGAAAAACAATAAAAAATATCCCGATAGTAGCAATACAAGATACAGCAATAGAAACAAACCCTAGATGGTTTGGAGGTGGAGAGGGATGAGGATGTAGCGAAGGTAAGAGGTCACGAAAATTGATGCCTTTCGGCTGGAAAGATAACATAGTGTTTAGTTGTGTAGTGAGAGAATCATTCAAGATGAGATTTTGCAAAGTCGAAAAATGTAATGATGTGAGATTAGTAGAAAATCTGGGTAGATGTAAGAAGGGTAAAGGTTGATCAAGGTGAATGGAAGAATGGATTAGTTCAAAGATTTCGAAGAAGGAACTGACTAGATCACAATGTGTAGCATTGCTAATAAATCCACTTCCAGATATGGAAAGAGTAGGAGGTGAGTCAGATTCCAAAGTTGCTCTGCGTAAAAATGTGACCTCAATAAGTGCTTCGGGTGGCAAAAATCCAAAGTGGTTTAGTTCTCAATAAGAACGGTGATTCTAAATTAACAATAGATTTTTCACAAAAATCGAGGTATGGTTTACCAGAAAATAGATTAAATTCACAATTATTAACATGAGCATCATAAAATGGGAAGCCAGAAAGGCAAATGGTGAGTCAATAAGTTTTACAGTAAGTCAATAATTTAGAATTCACAGGAGCAAAATATTTTCTGTCCTGACTAACAATTAGAAATTCAGATGGATGCAATAAGATGAATTTATTTACTTTTGGAAATAACACAAGAAATGTGAAGATGCGGTAACACTGGAAGAAAGAATTTTGATTTGCCAAAAGATATTAACCACAATATTGAGGGATGAATTATATACCACTGCTTGAAAAGTACTAAAACTATAATAAGAATTCGAATTTTAAAAAATAACAGGGGCAATCATATTTAAAGGTAATTAAATAATCTGCTGGAACTGATTCAAAATGTTTAAGAATTTACTAGAATTTAGAAGAGTAGAACTTAGTTTACCATGGACACTGGTCTCTATAGCATGCTTCAGATCAAAGAGTTCTAGTCTAGCACTAGACAATGCTTCGCTCACTCTAAGTAACATAGTGCTAAGATCCAAACGAAAACTTATAACTACAATCGTGTCCCAAATTTCATGTATATATTTATTAAAGATTTTGAATAATGCATTATATTGTTCCAAATAGTTAGTAGCAAGAGTTTGAACTCCTTTAGTAGAATTAATAACACGGGCTTCCTAATTTTTTATCAAAACAATATGGTTTGCTAAGTTCACATAAATACCATTTTGCACATGAGCCAAAGAATTTAATTTTTATTGCAAACATTCTAAATCATCATTGTCCAAATTCCAAAAATCGTTTTCAGGATTTTCCCTCCGAAATCAACTATTCCTCTATTTTGTCTCAGTGCCTGGGGAAGTAGAGAAGTAAGTGGCATAGCTTCTGTCTTGAAACTGCAAGATTTTTTTCCAATTGGATAATATCAAAATCAAAATTTTTATCAAAAGCGTTTTCACTGACTGAAACCAGGTGATGTCTGTGAACTTCTAAAACTGAGTTAATCACAGAGTCAAATCGAGTACATTGCTCATGTAACTATAACAGATCGAAATTGAGTACGACTGAGAAATAACTGTCCGAGACGATAATGTCTTCATCACTCTCAAAGATAACACCCGAATTAAGTGTATTTACTGAGACTGCAGCAACCAAGGAGTAACTGGCTACTGCCAGAAGGATAAACGACAAAACTGTCATAATGTTGCCAAATTTCTCACAGGAACTGAAAACAAAAGAGATATATAGAGTGCATTAAAACCGATATCCAAGAAGGTGAAAGTTATAAGACGAAAATAAGCTTGGGGTAGGCTCCCAGCAGAAGCTAAGATCAGAAACCCACAAGACACCGGAAATCAACATGAGAGAATCCCGAAAGGAGCTAAACTAATTCCCAAAAAGTACAAGACTTACATCTCAAAATAAGATTAACATAACTTCATATTTCTCTGGAGAAGTATAGTATCTTAACATAGCAAAAACCCAAAAATTTCCCTAGACAATAAGGAAATAAAAATGAAGACCAAATTACCCAAATATAATCTTCCAACTAGGTTAGCAAGGATTCACCACATGTACAAATATTTTACACTATACTGTACAACACATTAAATACGTGACATGAATTCCACAAAGAAGATTCAGTATTCATAATAAGCAAAAATTTAGAATTACCACTGCAGATTTTTGACTCACGAGATCTTAAAACTGACCCAAAAAAGTGTCTCGGACAAATAGTTGATCAGACCATGATCGACAAAATCAGGATCACATATATATATAGTCAATGAATAAGACATGAATTTGAATTTTTGTTTGTTTCATCAGTTGGCCGACCTGTATTTAAAATAACTAACATTTAGGATACACTGATAGGGTCTGCAGCTCCTATGCAGAGTAAAAAGGTCAAACGTTGGTAGTTGAAGTTCTAGAATAAAATCTCTTCAAATAAGAAATGTGAGCTCTAGTAACATAGACTCCAGAATTGGGGTTAGCCAAAGCAACAGAGACTGGCGTAAGGAAACGTTGGATTTGATAAGGTCCTGACCAACAGTAAGAAATTTTTGCCATTTTCTTGTCAACTGTGCGACTGACTGGGTATGCTTTGCACAAAACAAGGTTTCCTACCTTGAAAGGATTATCAACACGATTTTTGTTATAACGCACCCTACTTTTGAAATATCTTAAGATTCTTGAGGGCTGCTGCCCAAACTTTGCGTACGTTCGTCGGATCCTTAGATAATAAATCATTAAGTTGCCACAAATCGGATAAAGGATTATTTGGTGAAAACGTGAACAACAGATTAAAAGGAGCGTTTTTATGAGAGTCATGTTTGTAAAAATTGAACGCCATTTGTAACCATGTAGATGTTTATCCCATTTGATTTGGTACGCCGCATGAAAAGCAATTAGGGCTGAACGAAGATTTCGATTGAAACGCTCCGCACACGAAGGAGGTGGGTTGTAAGGTGACAAAGTAATGTGGCGAATGCCGTGGGAAAGGACATATTTTTAAAAATTCTTGAAGTGAACTGTGGACCATTATCGGACACAATAGAAAGTGGAACGCCAAAATTTTGAAATACATGGGATTTAAGAGCTCTGACAGTAGATGAGGCATCAGCCTTTCGAAGTGGAACTAACCTTACAAATTTGGAAAAAGCATCAACACACACTAGCAACATATTATTTCCCTTTTTACTTCTAGGAAAGGTACTTACAAAATCAATAAATAATTTTTCAATATGTTTTTCAGCTACTTCAGATGACAGCAAACCTAACCGAGTATTTTGTACAGGTTTGCTCAGAGCGCATAATTTACAACATTTTACTCTTTCCTTCGATATCAGCATCCATGCCTTTATAAATAAACTGTTGACGAGTAGCCTGAATAGTTTTGTAAATACCTAAATGTCCACCAAAAGATGAATTATGGAAATATTCATATATCATATGTTTCAAATGATTTGGCAAAACAGCCTTTTTCCTGTGGCCACAAGACCTACAACACAAGACATCTTTCGAAAGAAAATATGGTTTATGTTCAACACCTGATTTTAAATCTGTAACAATATTTTTCAAATCATTGTCCTTTTCTTGATGTTCTTTTAGATCAGAAAATGCCAAAGGAAAATTAATTAAAACACTGCAATCTGGAATAACTTCAGGTTCTGGTTTGGTGCCTTCAATCATTCTTTATAAGGCGTCAGCTACTACATTTTGAGTGCCTTTAATATGTTAAACTTTGAACTTTAAAGAAGACATTTTCACAACCCAACGTCCAATTTTCCTTAATTGACGTGGATGTGCAAGTAACCAAGATAGAGCCTGATAATCGGTTTCAAGGAGAAATTCTGCATGCTCTAAGAACTGACGGAATTTATCAATGCCGAACACAACAGCTAAACATTCTAATTCGTAATTGGTTGAAGATTTTTTTCTTGTTGTGTGAGTGTATGTGATGCAAAGGCCTCAGGTAAACGACAGCTATCCACTTCCTGAGCCAAAACAGTGCCAAGAGTATGGCTTGAAGCATCCGCTTGTAAAATGAAAGGTTTTATAAACTCTGGGGTACGGAGAACTGGCGGATTCATTATATCATACTTTAAAGTTTCAAATGCTTCCTGCTGTTCCTCACCCCACTCGAATTCGGTGTTTTTCTTTCTTAATTTATTTAAAGGTGCTGCCTTTTCAGCCAAACTAGGAATAAATTTACCAAAAAATTGTATCATGCCAATAAATCTAGCTATACCCTTCGCATCTTGGGAGGGTGGGAAATTTCTAATGGCTTTAGTTCTCTCAGAGTAAATAGAAATTCCAGAAGAAGAAATCTTGTGACCTAAAAATGTCATTTTGGAAACTGTAAATTTAACATTGGCAGGATTCACAGTAAGTTCTACATTTTCACAAAAAAAAATGTTTCATATAAATGTTCCAAATGCTGATCAAAATTATCTGAATAAATTACAAGGTCATCTAAGTAATAATAAACAAATTTAAATTTAACATCATGGAAGATCATGTCTAAAAGCCTAGTAAGTACCTGTGCCCTAGTGGCTAAGCCAAATGGAACTCGTGTGAATTGATAAAGGTTCCACAGAACACAGACACTAGTGATGGGTTTTGAATCTGCAGTTAAGGGGATTTTGTGTAACCCAGCATTTAAATCAATGGTTGTAAAAACTTTAGCCTTTCCAAACCAATTAAATGCAGAATGGAGGTCTGGAAAAGGTACTGATTCAACTTAAATTTTTTGGTTGACTTTGCGAAAATCAACAACCATGCTGTGTTTATTGTTTGGTTTAGGCATCAAGAATGCAGGACCAGCATACCGAGAAGTGGATTGTTCAATGACACCTTTGTCCAAAAGATCCTGCACCTGTGTGCGTAAAATTTCCATTTGAGGGGGGGGGGGGAATAATTTATAAGGATGACTTTTGACAACATTATTATCTGTTAATTTTATTTGGTATTCAAGTAATTTTGTAAGACCTAATTCAGATGTCAAAACATTAGTAAAAGCATTAAAAAGTTTTTCAATTTTAGCATGCTGCTCAAATGAAAAATGTTCTCCAAACTTTGAGATCTGGTTTGCATTAGCTTTAACCTTAGGCAAATTTTGAATTATTTTAGAGTTGGAAAAAACAATTTTCACACCTCGAGAATATTTAAAAACAAATGCTAGGCCTGCATATCTAAAATAAGTCCTGTATTGGACATAAAGTCAACACCCAAAATAAAGTCCAAACCGAGCTGTTTAGAAATAAGGCACATATGTGACGAAGTGAAATTGCCAATTTTCAATTTTATGGTAGCGCAACACATGATAGGCAAGGGTTCTTTAGATGCTGTGTAGCACTGAACGTCACAAGGTTCCGCTAATTTAATTAATTTTAATGCTCTTAATTTCTCAAACAATTAAGCAGAAATAATGGTTCGTACATATCCTAAATCTACTAAAGTGTTTACTGATAATGTTCCCAGTATCACTTCAACTTGTGGAATGACTTTTATGGTGCCAACAATGTTTGGAAAATTAGCTGTAAGCTTGGGAATGGTCTTAGTATTTACTTGGTCATATGGACCGAACGAGGTTTGAAAATGTTTAGCATTACTAAACTGCTGATATAGGTGAGCATGGTATTGTGCGTTGGCATAATTGCTGGAAACTCGGAGAGGAATGCTCACTTTTCGCACCTGCAGGACTTCTTTTTTAACTTGAAACAGACATCAATGGTATGTCCAACTTTCTTGCAATATCTGCAACTAGGAATATCTTTAAATTGTTGTTCAGGAGAAATATTACTTGGGAGCTGGTCTTTCTGTTCAGAAACACTGGTACTATATAACTAATTGAGATTAGGTTGAAATTTAAATGGAATTTTCTTGTTATGTTTAGATTCGGGTGAATCAAACTTTGCAAATACATTTTGTCGTTTTCTGTCGGCATATCTGAAATTCTGGGAATAAATGCATGCCTAATCTAATTCAGCATAAGAGTTAGGTTTGTTAAAAAAAAAAGTAAACGTGAACGCTCTTCAGGATCGAAACCTTCAAGAATAGTGTTAACAATTTCAACTTCAGATAAACCTAAGAGCAAAACTGTTCCAGCTTCTTTAATGCTATTGACATACGCTGACAGTGCTTCACTATTTTCCTGTAGTATGTTAAAAAGTCTTAGTTTCAATTGGGCTTGTAACCTGGATGGGATAAATAATTTTTAAATATCTGTATTGTATTCATCAAAAGAACTATGTCGAGCAATTGCCAAACTTGTGCACTTGCTTAGTGGCCCTAAGGTAAATGGATATATAATTTCCAAAAGTTGAGATTCAGGGATAGGGTTGCTATGATTTAATTTTACATCAACTTTTAAAAAGTCCAGAAACTTGTTTACTGTGAAGCCATCAGTACCTGGAAAATCTCTTAACATTTTCTCAAGAGGATGGGTAATTTTCCCAAATACAGGTGCAAATATAGGTATAATTGCATGGAGTGTGTGTGACTGATACTGCATAGCTGTTAAGGGGTGGCTATGAGATGGAGTGAAAAACAAACCAGAGGTGTGAGGGATATTGGATGATGTGATTGACGTGGTGGAAGGAGCATGGACATGGGTGGAAGGGTTAGGGTGGGTTGCAGTGAAATTGCTTGGTTCACATACATGCAAATCAGAGAAGGCTTGTGTGAGGGTGGTAGAAGGAATGCCATCAGTGGTTCCCACTGAAAATTGGAAACCAACTTGTTCAGAATTTAAAATGGCGTCCAGTAAGGACTGTGTTTGTTAACAATAACATTTAAAGATTGGGCCTGAAATTCAGTAAGACCTTAATGGACAACAATTAAGATACGCACACGATGATTAAGATGATTCAAGCTACTGTTGAGCCTACACTGTTAAAAATTTCTGTAAATTCACGGAAATATTTACAGAAAAGTACTCAAATTTTACGGAAGTGGCTTCCTTATTTTTTGTTAATGGAAATTTATCCGTACTGCTAGTTCTCGGATGTTTGACCGTAACTTTCCAAAAATTCATGTAAATATGTTTCAAAATTTTTAAAGCATAATTTACTGTGTTTCTTTAAAAAAATTGTGGCATTAATAATCACTATGAATCCTGGAGTTAATGTGCATGCACAGTGGAGCTAAACGAAAAGAAGACAAGCTAAGGTAATAGAAGTTAAGTGCTGCTTCCTGATTGTCCACACTTTGCTGCAAAGGAAAACACAATAAAAACAAGGACTCGTGTCGCACATGGACAAAGGGCCGAACAGTCCAGTAAGTGACTGAATTGTTCCAAGTAGTGACCACGTGGGTGTTTTGGCCTAACTAGGAGCAAAACCAGCATAAGGTGCACTTGAATAGCTTTAGTCCACCCTCGCCCAGGTGCTGCTATTGGCCTACAGGGCCATTAGGAGGGCGTGTCCTAGGCTGGGATTGGTTGTTGGGGTCTTTCGGTACGAATAGCACCTAAGTGACATGATGTCTGTGATTGGCTGAGAGCTTAAGCCCCATCCTAGGAGGGAGGGATGGAGAAGTGTCGGGGGAGGGAAAAAGAGGGGAGTGGGCCCTTTTGATACAAGTTATGCCTAAACACCATGAAGGGGAAGTGGATGTCTACCCACCCTCCTGCACTCTATGCTTGTAATAGCCTATCTTTACCCTTATAGCATACCCCTTTCGTGTCATAGCCCCCTTCTCCTTAAGATATACCCCTGTCCTATTTTAAAGCATACCCCTGTAGCTTCTCCAGCACCTTCCCTTTCCTTATGACATACCCTTCTAGCCTACCGCACTCATTAGCCACACACATATTATATTCTCCTCTTTTCATCACAGCTGAAAAAAAATCGCACCTGTTATCTGTGTTTCGCGCTAGCGAGTATGTGCCTTTAAAAGTTTTTATTTATATGGAATAAAGTCTTTTCCTTGTAAAGTAACTAATTAAAATCAGGATGTCAAATACAAAAGTTGTATCTTATAAAGTTGATATCTTACCACTACATGTAATTCACTTACTCATAAATTGTCACTGTGGTGCATTGGTTAGAGCTTATGCCTGGCAATTATAAGGTCGTGGGTTCAAATCCCAGTAAATTCCAAAAATGTTTCAGGTTACTAAACTGTGTGTCAGAATCTCGAGAAAACATAGTAAATAAGAATATTTCATATTTCTGGAAAATTGAGTGCTAGTAGCTTAAAGAAATTTAACTTTTTGTGGAAAACAGATTGTCCGTAATTTTACGGACGGTTCCATTATCAAGAAAACTGAGTGTCCATTACTTCACGAAGATTTCTGGATAATTTTTTGCCTATACTTTTCCGTAATTTCACGGAAATTTTTTCTAATAGTGCAGGCGGCCTAAAGTTCATTTCGCCATTCTCTATTACACATTGTGTGCAATGATAAAACTCTCTAAAGTCACTGAAAACAGTTATGCAGAAGATTGCCTGAATATAAGTTATAACATCCACCCTTCCTCATTTTCCTCACGTGGTGAGTGTAAATTTCCACCATAGTGAGAAGGGATGTGTAGTTACTAAAATTAATAAAAACTACGAAGTAAGTTCTTATCTCCTATTTAAACAGCTTTTTTTAACAATGCAAATTTACGGGGGGTGGTTAAAACTATATATTGTACTATCTCACAAAACAAAATTTAGGGGGAGGGGGTACAATGTAACCCTGTATCCCCCGCACCACTGGGCAGTACCACGATGTGAAAATATAAAATAAATGCAAGCATATAATTACGTTTCTTCTAAGAAATATATTAACTTCATGTTTTATAATGCTGTTTTTAGAGCACTGCATGTAGCAGAGACTGGCTGCAGCATTACCGTAGATGCGAGTAGAGTAATAAAACACCTTCGCTAACGGAGCTGACACGATTCCTGGCATTCGCTCTCTTCTGCCTGCCAGCAGTTCTGTCTGCTCACACCATAGAGTTATACACACACATATCTGTGTGTTCTTCTTTATGTATGTAGACAAACTCTGTGTGTGTGTTCGTAACGAAAACACATTTTGCACTTTACACCCAAACTTAATATTAAGGGAGTAATTAGTATGTAAATATAAAATATTAAAACAGTTTTTTTATTTAACGTATGAGAAACTGATTAAAATAAAAAATCACAATGTTCAATATTGCTTAATGCTATTGAGATCTTCAAACGAACATGAGTACCTTCCACTTTTATGAAAATAGCAGGGGGGCTACCCTCTAATTGTTTACAACTGTCAACTTTATAACCGTCAGGATTTTCAAATATTTGAAGATGGTTTATTGAGTAATGTTACCTGTCTTAACAAAAATTTACTTATGTTGCTGCTGTCGAGGATCCATCGTTTTCTTTCAAATCACAATAGAAACTGCAACGATAGCGTCCCAAAAACAAATGTTATTTATGGTATCGTGATTTAGAAACACGTTACTATCCTGGCTATCGAGGCATACAGCAGACATCTTGTGGACAAAAGCCATCTGTGTTTTTACCGTACATGGCACCATTTTCGGGGACGTGTCGTCCTAAAGTCGTTTCGCCTGAAGTATTTTCGCCTGTCATCATTTTGCTTTTAAAAACTTTGGCCTACATTCGTTTTTCCTAAAATTATGTTGCTAGAAATTCATTTTGCCTAAAGTCGTTTAGCCTAAAGTCGTTTGGCATAAAATCTGTTTGACTAAAATGACATCACTTTGCTGAACTTTCGACAGTCGTTTTGCATTAAATAATTTTGCCTTAAATCGTTTTGCCTAAACCCGTTCACTTAAATTTTCAGCCTCTCACTTTAACATACTCAAAATTTATTTTGCCCAAAGATATTTCGCCTAAAGTCGTTTTGCCAAAATTAAATTTGCCTGAAGTAGTTTCGCCTAAACACTTTGGCACCCTCGTTTTTGCCTAAAGTAATTTGGCCTAAAGTATTTTAGCCTAAGGGAATTTCGCCTAAAATCGTTTAGTCTATAGTCGTTTTGCCTGAAATTGTATTCTTAAAACTCCAACCACATGCTTGAACTTTTAAATCTTAAAGTCGTTTCGCCTAAAATTGTTTCGCCTAAAGACGCTCGCGGAAAATTAAAGACTCTTGCTTAACTCGCCCAAAAGACATTTTGCCAAAATTTATTTTGCCTAAATTCGATTTGCCTAAGCTAGTTTTGCCTAAATTCGTTTAGCCAAAAGTCGTTTAGCCTAAAATTTAAACTAAGTTTAAATTGAAGAACAAAATATAAAAACAGTATACAGCTATGCAGCTTGTGCTGACCCTATGTGAGGATTTCGGAACTATTCTCGAAACCAAGTATACATTTTTAAAATTGTGCCGCTAGAGTGCAGGGTATGTTACCTGAGCCTTTTAAATGAGTAGTGTAGTTTTATTTAGAGAAAACAGATTGTGTACGTGTCGCTGTTTTCGTTACGCATTGCTGTTTTTAGCTACTATTTTATAACTTTTTACAGTGAACAGGCTACTACTGTTGGTAAGTGTTACCAGTACAACATATGATTACAGATTTATTTAAGATATATTTTTATGTCTTATCCTAAACAAGACCTACTGACATACAATGTGACGAAGAGTAATATTACCAGTTTCGGATTAGTGATATTCTGGTATGTGAAGGAAATAAAACGTATTTATCAGCAAAGATAACAGAGTATATTTTCCTTACTTTCAGAGTTGGTTGTTGTATATAAAGTAACCTTACTCTATATTTTTACTGAAGACCCGGCTATGTTGCGTTAAACGCTACACGCAATGTGTTGCAGTAATGAAACCGACATATCTACAACTGACGGCAGTAGTTGAAAAGTTACGTTAGACGAACGTATTAAATGTCAGAACAAGGAACGGGATATGCCTTCCTTTCAACGTAAATCTTGTATGCTATTGTTGGCTATACTGAACCGGATACTGTTTTATTTTGTGTTAGTTTACGTCCTCAGCCACGCTCGCAATCTTCAATGTATCCTGCTGATGTGTTGGATATGCAAAATTATTTTTAATGTTTACACAAATTAAATCCAAAAAGAGTGAAGTACCACTGAAAGAAGATATTGTGTTTTTTTTTTCTGTCATATTCAACTAGCCGAAATTTTCAATTTTATTGCCAGATATACGTGGTTACGATTCACAAGATCAAGATAATGCTGTTTGATTATTTATATGGAAACTAAAACGGTAGTTTGTGTTTAAAAACGTATCAAATGTACTATGTATACTTGATTCATACTATACTACAACATGTCAAATTTTTCTCACGTACAAGCTACATCAACCATATTAAAGTATCATTACATAATTTGCGCGTTCCGACCACATCCACGACACACACTAAACTTGGGCTTCGTTTTGGGAAAACGAAACAATCTGTATCTGCGTATGTGTGTATTATACATACATATCCATTTTATGTTACTGATTATGTAACACGGAATATATATATATATATATATATATATATATATATATATATATATATATATATATATATATATATATACAGTACTTTGCACTGCATAATGTAATACAAATATTTGTGTGTCGTTAGACTTGTTGTTCTAATCAACACAGAAATTATGCCGGAATTGTTACAATTGTTTCATTGTTTCCCGCGTTACCTACGCAGTCATTCAGCTGCTTCACGCGCAAAAATTTAAACAAGGGTTTTTTTACTACAACAATCTATGACGTAACGATAAACGCCAAAAAATGGCATTTTGCCAACTGTTACCATTGACACGTTTCACGCGATGCGTCAGAATAACGCGTTAAGTACGTTGACCGTTGTAGCCATCGGCCCATATTCCCCAATAAACAGATTGTCTGCGGGCAGCCTTCTCAGCGGATGTTAAGCTTGTGACAGGGACCCTTTTTTTTCGCGAAAAGAATTTTGCCCCTGTTTGTTTCAGTGCCTTACGTGCACATCTGCAATTTTGCTTCATGGTTATTGGCAGCGTGTCTATGTGAAGAGCTGTATCTCATTTGACTGAGCCAATTACAAATACTTTCCTGCAACACCACACGTCTGTGATTTGCCGGTAGAGTCTCAAGGCTCGTGACAGTTAAAACATCCAATCGCTGACCACGAAGCAGAACTGCAGGTGTGCACGTAAGACACGGAAGAAAGTGAGGCAAAATTTGTTTCGTGAAAAACAAGGTCCCTATACTTGTGAGGTAAGTGTGGCCAAGTAATGCTGCACAGTGACTACTGTGCTACTGTACATCCTCAGACTACAGCGAGTTACAACGACCAGGCTACTAAGATTATATATTCCTTCTACACACCAAAATACATCAGTTTAACTTCAATACAGTTTTCTTCTGTACAGTACACTTTTCAGAGAAGGTGCAAATAACGTCGCATTGTGTGTTTATAAATATGTACAATTTTACTGAGTAAACTGGGTAGCGCAAGCTTTTCAACCAAGTTGCCCAAACCTCGCAGTTCGATAACTCAATATTATTATAAACTTCGGATAAAAATTAATTAGTAGGCAAGCTCTCTGTTACATTTGAGTTTTCTTTTCTTATCGCAGTCTACTACCGCAACTTCGTCCGCCACTGCCTCTAATATTTGAGTATATTATGTCATAGCAGTTCTCTGCCACAATTCTTTATACGCCATTCCACCAAACAATATCTCGCACCGTGAACTGGTGTTCCAAACGAATGTGCCAATGGAGGTTGGCTGAATGCCTTAATAAAAAATACATGCTTGTGTACATTGAGGTTGTACCACATTACGTTTCGTTGCGTAACATATCTCTGTATAAATTATTTCTCGGTAGCCATGCCACAGAATAAATAATGCTACTTATTTATTATATGGCCATTTTTGCTTTTCGGGTATTCGGCTTTGACGAGAATACAATGCATCCCCTTTGTGACCAATCTCTTCGTAACCGCCGAAGTAAATACCAGGGCATTGAATGGTATGTTACAGTATAGACTGTTTCTGGAGCATAAAATGACATATTATTTAATCGGGTTTAGGAGATTTAGGAATTTGTGAAAAGAAAGTGTATTTTCGCCCCGATAGTTATCGAATTTAATTTTTATATATTTTCGTAAGCTTCATTCTAAAGCATAAAAGTTTGTATGTATCTCAACATGTTTTTAATGATATCGAGGATTTTGGAAAACACATTTCACCTCTTTTCACGCCCTTATTTAACAAATTTATAAAAACGTATAAAAATCGTCCTTAGTTGGTGCCTAGTCATAAGAGACGACAACCACTACAATTTCATGTTTTTAGTTCAACTGGTTTGGGCAGGGCGTTGATAAGCGAGCGTTTAGTCGAGTGAGTGGCACAAAAAGTTTTATATAATTACTTTACATATTCTGTTTGAGAAACCGTTTACCCATTTCAGCGAGCCAATGAGAAGTCAAAATTTTTAACTCAGGACATGTTTGATTTGTCACGAAATACGTTATCCAATCAGAACTTCAGAAAGCCTCTACAGCCTTTAAGAAATTACATTATTTCAAAATTTTTTAGCAATTTGCCACCTATCTGTAAAATGCATTAGTGAATATTGTTACAAATTCATTTTTCCGAGCGTCTCAGAAACTCCAGAGGCACCACTATCTATGTGGAAATAATCCGCAAATGCCTGAAATATCTTGCGCACCTTCATACCCGAAGTATACAGCTATTATCTTCTTCGTATTTGGCATAAACATTTGGGAAAAATAAAATTTATTACGATATACTTACTTTCACGTGTAACATACCACTTATCAAATATAAGCCAACTCTAACACTCACTGAAAACGCTTTCATATTTCTCTTAGTAAAAAAAGAAAGATATTTGCTGTTCCCCCACTGCTTTCTAAGGACGGAGAAGAACGCGTGCAACACCATCGATATAAGAATGCTCAATACAGACATCGAGAAAATCATGCTATCCCTGTCTTACATGTTACAAAACTGACCGATGCAGCCTTTCCACCGTAGCTTATAGATTAAACTTTAATCGAAATAATTTAAATAGTTTCCCGTGTGTGATTGTAAATATGTTCATAACGATTCAGACACATAATTTTAACGCGTATCAGAACATCAATACTTGTTCATTATAGTTTGTGCGTCACCTTCGTACTGAATCAGTATGTTCTATAGACCATGCTCATTCCATTAAATACTATACCGCTGAAATGAAAACATTATGAGCAGCTTATAACCGAAAACTCGCAAAATTGTGACATTTAAGTTTTATATTATGAAAACTATATTGCACATATTTACGACACACGTGGTTTGGTACCCCCATATTTTGTGTGGGGCAAAATCATTTTGCAGAAGGTAAATGTGGGGTAGAAACCCTCTAAGGAAAAAGATCGTTACAAAATCACACACTAACTAAAGGGATTATCTTATATTTAATACCCTAGTTCTTTAAAAAATAAAGGTACAGTATTCAGTATTAAATTAAAGTTCTTAAAAAAAGTAATACAGTAATTATATAAACATACGTACTTTGACCACATAAATCATCTGTTATGGGTGATGCGCCCAACCCACTGTGGGAGATGACCCACAGTAAAATGTTTACTATAAATGCACTATATTATAAGAAATCAGTCCTGTGGAAACTGTTTAATCAAGTAAGTCGTTAGCCACATGACAATTGAAAGTTTTAGATATTTCTGTTGAATTGCAGCTTCATTTTTTGACATTTTGCTTCCCGGCTGGGAACCATATTAATTGCATGTTTCGTGAAACAATTTTTGCGTGAAACGCACTGAGTCCAATCTATCTTATCTTTTGTTTGAAAGTGGTTTTCGCAGAAAATTTATTTCCATTTTATCTGAGCCATTCATGCTTAATGCCAGAACTTTTTTCTCGTCATCTGGAGAGCATTACTTTTCCTTGATGACTTTCCTGTTTTGGTTTCTGCAGCAAATTTTTTTTTTCCTTTCTTCGCTTGAAATATGTTCTGCACATTGCTTGAGCATTTTTGTCCCATATTTGAGGAATTTACGTATTATATTCGGTGTTTGCGTTATAAATTTGGAATTCTTGTCTATGATTCTTTTACTATCGCAGAGTCAAGAGTTGGTGATACGTCCAGTGTGGGGTTTTATATTCTGTTTCCTGTAGCGGTTGAAGTTGTAGCCGATTTATTGGACTTAGGTAGCAATACTGAAGGACAGGAAAATGTAGGTGAAACTTCTGCTTGCCTAATCAAATACTTAGGCCTAGGCTCATTCGTCGGTTTCACAAATGTGTCTGCAACCACATTTTCTGCTCCTAGTAACTGTTTCTGAGTTTAAGACCTCATTTTCTTTTTCAGAACTCTTCTCCCGGTGGTTAAGATGATCAGAAATCTAAATATCAGAAATTCTGGAAAGTGATTTGGTGTTTTTTTTTTTTTAATTGAGATATTCCTCCAGCATTAAAACCAGCAAATTATTTGATGCAGCTTTCGTTCATGCCTTTCCAGTTAGCACTGTCACCTGAAATACTGAGAATTTTCTGATCTTTTTGTGTAGCATTCAATAAACCTCTTGTTTGGAAAAGTTTCCAGGGACTTGAAAAAATTTTCATCACGACTTCTTCGTCTATGTGCACAACATTAATACCTTCGATACACATAATTTTATATTAGTTTCTTTTTCTCATTCCTCATTTTATCACTAGCTACTTGGTTCCTCGAACAAGGCGATGAAATTGCAAACGTAACAAAGATAAACTAAACGTCTGCCAGTTGTGATAATTACCGTTCGAAGTAGTGCAGATAAATAAGAGAATTTCTCGGGCCATTCTTTTAACCAGTATATTGTTTACCCCAGAGGCTACAGGAAACAATTCTCACACCTGTCATCAAATCTATAGGAAAAAAGTATTCTTAACGCTAATAACACAGTTCTCAGTTAGTCTTCTATTACTAGGAATGTGCGAAATTCGTGATTTTTGGCGGTAGACTAGACTGCAAGCTACTGTGCATTAGTTTGACCTACGCCATTGGCCTGATAGTTTGTGGCTCGCTTTGGAGACCTCTGCTGGACAATAAAACAAAACACAATGGCATTGTGACCAATATACTGCGACTTTATCCCACAGTTAACAACGTCTTATAGTGAGCAGAAACCAATGGAATCACCAATTTCTTTCGAGTTTATATAGGGCAGTGGAGTGTAGACTGTCAGCGACAAACAACGCGAATTTTACATGCCTCTATCTATTACCCATTTAAAACTACACAATAGCCTAGCATATGTTCCAGGTGTCTCCCCCATAGTTGACTGGGACATCTGTCCTATTGTGTCAGTGAAATGTTCCACATGAATTTAAATTATGTGTATAAAGTGCAGTGAATATATTTAAACCCCACCATCTCCAAACAAAGAATTTAACTTTATTGTGGACGAAACATACATCCATTATTCACACAATATTATAACACCACACACGTAAACTTTTTCCTTATATTTTTTGGATCGAAGTTAACAAACCAACACAAAACTTGTTCTTAATGTCGCCGGGATTGTTAAGTACCAACTGGTGAGAACACACGCTGATAGACCATGAATCTGGTGAGACGTTTGCGAATCAGACAGACTGGTGTCTTTCTCCCACATTTACCCTTGGCTTAGAATGGGGTAAACTGGTTCCCATAGATATTGGTCAACAGTGGCAACATTTCAAAGGTACACATGGAGCTCTAGCTGAGGTAAGAATTTCACGCTACATTGACTAGGATAACACAGAGAGAGTTGAATTTCATGAATTTTGCGACACCACTGCAAAGATGTTGCTGTTGTTTTCTGTTCGGTTTGTCTATAAAATAGGAGTCGTCTCAGCTTCCTGGCCTTATCTAAGTCCAAGGCTGCTTCGCTGAAAATACACTCAGTTCCGAGGTTTGAGTAGTCAGGTGCCTTACTCCTACCAAGAAAGATCATGGAATAGGTGAGCAAGATGTCCAGTGGTAAGGTTCATCCTTTGGTCGTCTACATGTGGTCAGACTCATCGACTTTTCTGTCCTGACTGACATCACCACCACTCAGATTCAAACCATATGTCGCAGATCGAGCCACTGAGATTCAGTTACTTTTGTCAACATGATCTTTATGCTATGTCTCGTCAGTTGGTAACCTAACAGACCTAGCATTGTGTTGTGAACTTTCTGACAAATTGGGGAATAGTCCAGCTGGGTTCTACGGCACTGAAGGAGGATGACCTGTGAATATGATCCAAAAACCTTATCCATTAGATACAAATTCTAGTAGTTCAAGAATGTGATGGTACTTTGTCAGTGTTACTAGAAGGTTTTTCGTCATTATTAAACTCAAATGGGTGACAAAATTTTTGCTTAGAGCTAGAGCAACATTTATGAAACAGTCTCATTGGTAATTGAAGAGTATGAGTGCTGAAGAATTAAAGGCATCATTAACGTTTTGGGTTCAGATTGTTCAAAATTACCTTGTTTTAGAGGACTTACAGTTACTCGCCAGGTATAAGTGCTTTAAGAATTTAAGGAACTTGCATCCATTTCTCGATCATGTCTGATGTGTGGAGAGAAACCGAAAATGCTTCGAATGCTGAGGCTCTGTCAACAATGTTCCAGATGTAAAGAGAAAGGAGATTCGAGATTCAAGACATGCAAGTACAGGTCCATAATATCTTTAGCATTAACATCCAGATCTGGTAGTGTCTGATGTACCGGTATCCTATTCCTGAGAATAAATAGGCTGCTGGCGATATTCATACATTCCAACACCTGCATCCCATATACAAAACTTTACACATTTCGTGGAGAAACTGAAATGTATCCTGTTGCAACCTAAAGACATCCTAGTCATTTTTAATATAGTGTCGAAAGTACCAGTCAAAGAAGCTCTCCAGATCCTACTCGACCAGCTTGGAGAGGACCACTGCAACCACGAACTGGTGAAGCTCACAGATCACTGTGTCGCATCTACATGTTTCACATATTGAGGGAGTGTCTATGTGTAAAACGAGGGTGCTGCTATGGGGTCACAACTTTCACCTTAGCTGGAAAATATCTTTATGGCCAACTTCGAGTAAAGAGGCATCGACGCCAGCCCTTACAAACCACAACACTTGTTCCGATATGTATGTGATACATTCGTAGTTTGGAGAAATGGAAATGAGGAGATGGAGCAGTTTCTTGGTCACCTCAAAACATCCACTGCAACATTCAGTTCACTATGGAGATGAGACAGGATGGCCAACTTCCTTTCCTGGATGTTTTAGTCTACAGGAAGCCCGATAACACCTTAGGCCACAAAATATACAGGAAACCCACACACACTGTCAGATACCTACAAGCAGATTCTCTCCATCCACCACGCCAGAAATGGGCTTTGCTCAATACACTCTTCAGGGCAAAAACATCTGTGAAGGGCAACACCTGGGAGAGAAGTTCAAACACCTGACCACTGTGCTAGAAGCTAATGGTTACACCAGGCGCGAGATACAGCAGACCATCAAGGCTAATTCGAAAAAGAAGGAAAAGGAAAAACTAACCCATGTTGCCATATTGCCCTACATTAAAGGCACTACTGACGAACTGGCCCGCCTTCTTAGAAAACATGTGATACCAATTGTAATGAAGCCCACAAAAAATTAGCAGCATACTGGGATAGGTTAACGACAAAATTCCAGCCGAAGAGCAGGCTTGTGTCTACAAAGTTCCCTGCTCATGTGGTAACTTCAACATAGGCCAAACAGAATGGAAAATTACCACCAGAATAAAAGAACACATGCGAGCCTACAAATATGAAAACCAACAGTCAGCCATAGCATAACACTCCATGCACAACAGACATAGCATTGAATTTAACTGTTTTAGCACAATAGCCAACGTGGGGAATTACAGGTTGAGGACCATCAGAGAAGCCATAGAGATATTAAAACACCCCGACAACATGAACAGGGAAGATGGCTACAAAATAAAATCTAATATGGGCACCTCTCTTCAAGTAAAACTAAAAAAAATCTAGCAACTCAAGTGATCTGAGTACAGGCTCGCCAGGATTTGCTGCCAACACCTGCCAATAAGAAGGATACTTGCAGGCGGATGGCCGAACAGCTCAGCCAATCAGAGAGAGAGCACAGCAGAGACAACTATATGAAGAGACCATCCCATCCCAGATGGTCTCAGTCTGATCCTGCATCGACCTGAAGATGGCAGCCGCAAGGACTGACGAAACGTTGTCTAAGAAGCAACACAATACGCGGCTCAACCCCAAAAGCCAAGAAATTTTGAAACAATTAACTTAACAAGGCAGTATTGTTATGGTAAACCTAATTGTATTCACCTCTCAAATTAATATTGCACAAAATTTGGCAAACAAAAAAAATATACAGGAAAAACAGTTAAGTATTTGGATCATAACCTGCAAATCAGAGACTTTTCATAAATTGCAAAGGCCTGTTAAGTGATTTTGTGAGTCTATCAGCAACTTGATAGTCAGTACTAACATACTTCACTTCAATGATGTCCTCATGGATCGTTTTCCATATAAAATGGTGGCGAATGTCCTCATACTTCAGCCTTTTGTGGTTTACAGGATTCCTCGACACAGTAATGGTTGCTTGGTTGTCGTCATAGGTAAGTACTGATTCACCTGGCTGAGGAACACCAAGGTCACTAAGAACTCCTTTTATCCAACAAGCCTCTGTTGCAGCCGAGCTGAGGGCCATATACTCAGTCTCTGTTAATGAGAGAGCCATAGTAGGCTGTTTATTTGATGCCCATATCACTGTACATCCATGAACCAAAAACACAAACCCTAAGGTGAATCTTCTGTCTTCCAGGTCTCCTCTCCAATCAGCATCAACACATCCCACCACTTTCGGAATTGTCGCTTGACGATTGTACACTAATGACAGTTCTAGTGTTCCTTTAATGTATCGCAGGACACGTTTCAGAACTATCCACAACTGATCACTTGTACTGTTCTGGTGCCTGCTCAGCAAACTGACAGTCGTACTCAAATCATATCTTGATCCCACTGCTGCGTACACAAGGCTCCCAATCAGTTGACGTCACCTTGTCTCTAACTCAGTGTCTTCAGACAGTTGGTCATTTTTCGACATTTTGAAGGAAAGTTCCATCGGAGTCGCTACTGGCCTACAGTTTTCCATGCCATACATAACTAGAACCTATTTCAAAAAATGAGTTTGGTTTATCTTGAGAATCCCTAATTTTCGGTCTTGTGAAATGCATATACCTTACATAATTTGTAGCTTCCCCCAGATCATTCATCTTGAAATTTTCCTTCACTTTTGACTTTAGCTTTTCGATTTCCTTCTCACTACCTCCAACTATTAGAAGATCGTCTACATACAACAGAAAATACAGTAGTGTGCAAAAGTTTCGGATCATCCTATTTTCAAAACGCATTGCACAGAAATACGATGGTGAAAGAAATATAAACGATTAATTATATCAGATATTCACTTAAATTTAAAAAGAATGAGTTATATACATTGATATTACTTTCAAATAATTATTTATTATACATTTTGATATTAATGACTGTGCAAAAGTATCGGGCCACATACTACTACGTCGAAAAAATAATCGATAAGAATAAGGAGAATTGGTGTTAAAAGCTTGTACTCCTTCACTCGACTCAATACTTTGTTATTATGCCCTTAGCAGCAATGACTGCAGCGCACCGACGAGGCAGTGAGTCGGTTAACCTCGATATTCGTTCTTTTGGATATTTTTCCCACTCTTGTCGCAAATGGTTTCACAATTGCGTATTGTTGGAGCGATTTTTCGTTCCAAAACAAACCTTTAGGTCTTGACACAAGTGCTCGATGGGATTTAAGTCCGGTGACTGCGACGGCCAAGCTAGACTTTTCGGCTATGAAGAAAAGTTTTCACAAACGCAAAGTGTGTTTTGGATCGTTATCTTGTTTAAAAACCAACCAGGAGGCTACTTTTTCCTTGCAAATGGATGCGTAAGGTCTAGCAGAATATTCTTGTACATTACAGCATCTATATACAGTAGCATTGAATTTCCACCAGCAGACCAATGCCATCGGCAAAAAAAGTTCCCCAAACTTTGATGTTCCTACCACCATATTTAACAGTAGCAGTTTGGTACCTTACTCTATATCTGATACCTGTTGGACGTCTTACGTACTTCTGACCATCACTTCCAAACGATTGAAATTTCGATTCATCAGAAAACAGCACTTTCCGCCAATCTGATGCTGTCCAGTGCTGATATTTTTTCGCGAAGTCCAACCTAGCCTTCTTATTCTTTTTGCTAATTAATGGTTTCTTGACACCAATCCGTCCAATCAGCCCTACAGCCTTCAGACGTCGAGACACCGTACTCCGACTAACGCCGCCTAGATTTTCACTTCGTAATTCCCGTGAAACGTCGCCAGCGCTTTTCGCGGATCGACAACACACTTCCTTTTTATAATTTTGTCGACATGTCTCGAAGTTTTTTCCAGCCTATGGCTTCGTTTTTCATCGCAGTAAGTTTGTTTTATATTTAGAAATAATACGATTAACAATACTTTAAACCAACAGGTATCTTGCAATGAAACGTGAATTTTTCCTTCTGAAGAAAGCTTCACCACGATTTCGTGAACCTGAATATTCGTGTGTTTCGGCATCGTCGCCAAATTAAGACTAATTTTCCTTTGTGTAGCATGTTTTGAAATCCGCGAGCATATAAAAGTAAACAAACCGGGAGTACAGAGCCGCGGCGAGTAGTGGCCCGATACTTTTGCACACCGACGAAAGTCATTTTACGTAGTACATGTAAAATATGCTATGAACCAATGTAACATTTGATGTTTCTGTGTATATTATAACTAGCTTATATATTTTGGACAGTTAACGAGAGGAGGAATAAAATTTTTCTATCCGTCCAATGGAAACTTCAGGGTGGCCCGAAATGACAACCGATTTTACGTCTTTTCATCTCTTCAGTGATCGAATTTCGCAAAATCTTACTATCACATATTAAACATTAGTATAAGTATCCAACTGAGGTGAAAATGACCACGATAACACATTGAGTCAAGCGAAATTAACGATTTGTTAATTTTCTTCTTTTTAATTCGTTCACAGGCCTAAGAGTTAAAATTTTAAAAATTACTTAAATCTGTTTACTGGCATTTACGTGTTCATCATCAAAAATCGAAAAACAACCATATTCCTCGACGGTTTCGATAACACTCGTGGATTTATGTAAAACATTCAATGTGTTTTCGCTCACTTAGGATTCGAATGTGGAAAATAAACCTACACAGACAATTAAGGCTATTGCATGGGTGTCTCATTTAAGTGGAAACCGCGATGATAGCCCGTTTATTTAAAAATATGTGGACGGTTAACTAAAAACACCGTTTATCCCGTTTCATAACTTTTCATCTCTTTAGGTGTCAAATTTCGGAAAGTTGATAACCTACGTTTGAAGTATTTAAGTAAGCATTAGTCTTAAACAAAAATCGCGTTGATATCTAAGAAATCCAATGAAATCGACACACACACAAAAAACATCTGTGAAGAGCAAACCTGGGTGAGAAGTTCAAACACCTGACCACTGTGCTAGAAGCTAATGTTTACACCAGGCGCGAGATACAGCAGACCATCAAGGCTGATTAGAAAAAGAAGGTAAAGGAAAAACTAATCCTAAATGCCATATTGCCCTACATTAAAGTGTGTATGTGTACATATTTCAGAAAATTTTCCGAAATTACTCCAATGAAGTAAAAAAAGGAAAAATCATGAATCCAAAATATAATTTATATTTTTTTACATCTTTCAAGTCAAATTCGGAAACAATTTTTAAATATGTTTACTGTCTTTGCGTAAACATCATTCTGAAGCAAACAACACTTCGATATATTTACTGGTTCGATAGTTATGGAAGTATAATCTAAAACACATTTTACATATTTTCGCCCCCTTAGTTAAAGACTTTCGTAACGATTTGTCCTGTGTTATATATCCATATACATATCTAATTGAAGTCAATAATCACGGCTACAGCCCATTGGTAACGAGCTGTACATACTATAAACAAATAAACACATCCCCTCTTTTTGCTCTTTGAGAAACGAATTTCGAAAAATCTGAAAACTGCTTTTTGGGTATTCACATCAGCAAAATTTTGAACAAAAAATGAACCCTGTATCCCGAAGGGTTCGATTGATATCGATAATTAATCGAAAACACATTTCAGGTCTTTTCACCCCCTTAAAGGTTGAATTTCGAAAAATCCTTGATTTGGCTAATAAATTATTTAGGATTGAACCATTGAAGTATATATCACGATAGTCCGTCGGGTTCGAGTTATGTAGACTAATTTCATGAAACACAGTTCTCCTCTTTACACCCCCTTAGGGGACGAAGTTTAAAAAATCACTTCTTAGTGTTCGCCTACGACCTAAAGTGAACCCACACAAAATGTTCACATTTCATGGTCCAGAGGTTTGGGCTGCAGTTTGATATGTCAGTCGTTCAGTCAGTCAGTCAGTCAGGGTTCTCTTTTATACATAGAGATTTCAGTTGCGTTTTGACTTCCTGAGTTATTGTCTGCATACCATACATTGTAGCATAGACCGTCAGCGGCCTTTGAATATTCTGAGTTTCAAATTTGCGCGACAGACACTACAATGTCACATGTTTTATCAGCCACGTGCAAGCAATTGTTAAGGACAGTTCAGGTAAATTACACTTCTGCCGTGCTCTCCTTGACAGTTGTTCACAGTAAAACTTCGCTAGAGAAATTATGGCGAGAAGTCTGCAGCTAGAACGAATTAAAAATCAAGTGGTCACCATCAAGGAGATAAATAATGAAGTCCAACTACCACACACAGTATTAAAATTGAGCTCATTCTAGTCACAGGTCCTGTAAAAATATTGACATGTTTTATCCTTTATCTTGTAACAAATCAGATAGAGGCTAGATGAGTAGATTGGTGTGAACTGGATATTCCAAAGTATGTGGAATTATCAGACAGTAAGTTTCATTACCCTGGCGAAATTGACTTACTCTTATGAACTGATTTTTTTTTTTTTTAACTTCTTGAAAATGGCATACACGAACACGAGTGATTTCCTACACTGCAGAACGCGAAGCTAGGATACATTTTATCTGGATGAATTCTCATTTATTACATAAAGCATAGTGTACAACCGAGTCATACATACTTCATTAAGTTAGATCCATTGCATTATGGATAAGAAACATTTCGGTAAGTTGAAGAACTGCCAACTGAAACACTAACGACAGAAGAATTATAACGCGAAAGGAATTTTGTTCAATACACTACTAGATTGAACACTGTATATTGTCAAGTACGATTACCATCCGAACCCAATCGAGTTTCAGATACGCAGCAACTCACCGACATCGAAGACTGGGGCTACGTCAGTTGGTAAGTTCACGGGAAAAACCTGCTGATAAATTTTCCCGAGGAGCTGATCCGCTAATGTCAAGATATGGTGGTTTGGAAGAAATGAGTTTGAATGGTCTACTTCAGCAGTGGAAGGTGGAAGTTGTGTCAGAAAAGTTTTGACAGAACAGAAGTGTTAACAGGTACGTAAAGTCGTGAAATTCCTCTGTCTTTCCAATAATGATTTGTTCAGAAAATATTCAAGTCAGAAAAAGCTGCAAAACGTCACTGCATATTGATTACAATTAATATATCAGGATGAGCAAGTGCAATCGTGTTACTGGTAATCTGAGACCAATAAAATATCACGAGGAGCCTTATTAGGCATACAACAAATTCAAATTAAAGCATTTCAGTAAGACATTATAAGTTTGCTATCGGATCAAAGTATATCGATCAAGAGTTCATTGAAAAGTTTGAATCCATTTTAGATGGAAGACAACTTCTCTGGGTGGGCATTAGGTTTGAACAATCCTTGGTGGAATTGGATCAGCAATACTCCAACTTAACATCATGTTACACAACTCATAGAAGACATCAGAATAAACTACATACAAGTGACCAACTGCTACTGTCGAATCTGCACTAAAATATCTATATTCCAAATGTGCGGAGAGTGATAAGAAAGGACTCATTACCTAAGTACATTCACGGAATAATGGACTAGAGTCGTTACAGTAAAAACTGCAAAGAGGACCACGTAGAGACCAGTAAGCAAGATTAGTTTGCTACCTGTGTCTGAATAAATGTGTGTATTATTTACATAAATGTAAAGGCGTAGTAACTGTGACACTGTTCACGTGATTCAAATTATTTTGTGCAATATTTTTCCAAAGTCAAATTTGCAGACTTTCAAATTCGTAATTTACTACTGAGAATAGCTTTATTTGCCAAACCTGCAGAAATATGACTCTTAATGTTTAGTGCATAATGCTTTCATTTATTAATGCAAACATTCTTGGTGGGCGAAATGTTGTGACTATGGTCACAGGTCTGGACACTAAGCCTATCTACAAATGCTATTGATTTGACCCCTTTATAACTGAAAGCGCCAATAACAACGAAAATGTTGTTTTAACGATGCAACGTTGCTTCTACTACCAGTGCTTCCAGCTATTATGATTCGAACTTGCTACTTGCTACTCGTAGTTCCAATTAAATGCTAAAACAACAGCAGAGTGCCAGTGGTAAATTTTCAACTCCAAGTATTCAGACCTGTTCTTCTATGGCTGTGTTTGTTACGCTCACTTAATTTTGAATGCGTGATTTTAAACATGTTAGGTATTAACTGAAATGAATTACTGTAAGAAGAAAGTAAAATATGACTCGGACTGGTGTTCATAGAGGCGTGGTAACAGTCACTGACGGGTTTTACAAACCATGCAGGGATTTGTTCCCATGCTATGTAGGATAAGTCTTTTAAATTAACGTCTCTCAGATTAATTTAAATTCATACTAATACATAAATTGCGAAGACAAAAATGATTCCCAATGAGGCCAGCAGTAAAATTCAGTTTTATGTCAATCATTTAGCGAATTATGGTGGTAGAATGATGACAAAATTTACATGTCATATAGTTCATAACGAGAATTAATTATCATGGTTTTTGTCACAATAGGAGGTCTGACTGGTCTGGGGTTAGCTCAGACCGTATCTCAATCTCTGTAGAGAGAGTAGAGGAAGTGTGCCAAATATGGAATATGTACCTAATATGGAATACGTAGGTTTCCAGAAACTGCCACGCGGCAGCACTGTAATAGGTAGACGAGTGGAAGCACGTTCAAGACCACCACTTTTGGACGTGACAGCAGGTCAGTAGAGGTGCGTTGTTTGTCTGAGGTAGTCGATATTTTGTTTATTATCCTCTACAAGTTTGTGCAAGGTAAGCACTAAATGTAGATGAAATATATATAATCCCTATTACACTTGGTATTCAGATACTGAGTGGTTAGTAGAAGGTTCAAACTTTAAAAGTTTGTTATATTGAACAATTCCCATGAATATAGAGTTGCCATTTTCACGACTCGTGTGACAAAGTGGTTATGTCCCTATTATGGAATACTGTTATGTTCCTAATATGGAAAAGTATTCCATATTTGGTACAGCATATGTAAGTGTTCAGACACATATACATTATTTTGTTTACAGAAAAATGTCTTGCCGGAAAAAGGACAGTACTACGCCACAACGAAAGAAGTGGAATGCAGATGACATGGAGAAATTAATAACAGAAGTGAGAAGCGGTTCAATGGGTTATAAGAAGGCAGCAACTACGATTAATGTTCCACGAACCACTTTGTTTCTTCTTTCATCGAACCTAGGCAGACGTCCAGTGTTCTCACCAGAGCTGGAAAAAAGGTTAGTAGATTATATAAGAATCACGGGAAAAAATGATATGGCTTAACAAGGCGTTATATCAAAAGGCTAGCATATCAATTGGCAGTTGTGAACGACATACCTAATCAATTTTCCAAACAAAATGAGACTACTGGTCGTAAGTGGCTCAACTTATTTATAAAGCGTCACAAAGTCATCACAATCAGAAAGCCCACAGGAACATAATTCAACAGAGCTGAGGGATTTAATAAAGAGAATGTGGCAGCATTTTTCGATTTACTTGAAGCTGAGATTTGGCAAAGCTTATTTGAAAGTTCAAACTGGCTCCATTGCTGTTAATAGATTTAAAACAATAGGACATTATCCTGTGAATCGCAGTGTATTTGAAGACAAATATTTTCTTGCGGCTCAGCAAGACGACATGGAAAATCCCACTGCAGTTCCTACTAGACCAGCGACGACAGGACGCAATGAAGGATCAGAAACCAATGTCATTGGACAAGAACAAGTTAGTCCTATCCCTCAAATGGCTAGAAGGAAAGGCCCACAAAAAGGACGAGCTCCGGGGAACGCTGCAGTTTTGATATCGTCGCCATATAAAGCAAATTTGAAGGGATCATTGCAACAAGTTTCTCAGAAAACGACACCTAGGGCTAGGTATACCAATCACCAAGAGGGCACTAAACGTTCTTCTAAAAATATTAGGAAGGTTTCTACAACAACAGACACTAACCTTAAACTACAAAACACACAGCCTTCATGCAGAGGATTGTTCGCACGTAAGACACAAGCACGGAAGAACAGAAGATAGTCTATGAAAGATCTTCGGATGAAGAGACGCCCAGCTCAAGTGATGTTTCTACAGACCCGAATTTGCTAGATGTTGGGCTAATGAGACCTAATGACCAAGATGCTACGTGCTTTTATTGTGATGGAAAAGTTTTCAGAAGATCGAAGAGGCGAAATTTGGGTACAGTGTTTGGAGTGTCAACAGTGGTGTCACACTGAATGTTCAGGTGCATAAAATGATATTTTTTTGTGTGAATATTGCAAATAGACTTATCTACTGGATTGTATTTGCATATCTACGTTACCAAACCTGATTAAAATATAAAAATACATGTAATTTAAGTCCTTTCCGACGTCATTATGATAGTTTGTGAATGTTTTCAACACTATTCCATATTAGGTACCACTTTTTGTAATGCATAAAAGTACAAATTTTATAAAAAATAATTACAATTTGTAATTTGATAGTATTTTCAGGTTCTTATAATTATAATGCAACTTAAAAATGTGTGTTTTATTTGTAAAATATTCCTTGTAAGGAATATATAGCTAAAAACCGCGATTATTACAAACAAAAAACAAAACGGTATTCCATATTTGGCACACTTCCTGTACTCTTTCGCATAACAAGAGAGAGCTCTTACTTGCTCTTTGGTGCTCTCGCTCTCACCAATTGGAACGATGCTCACTCGTATTTGTAAAAAAACGTTGCAATGGTAACAAGTGCGTAAATTTTATTCGTACAGGCTGTAAACACATCAAATTCGTTTGAGCGATTGAAATAATTATTTTTTAACTTACCGACATCGTATTTCAAGCGGACAATAGCTGTTCATAGGCAATGCTGAAATTTTTTTTTTTGTGTACTTAAACGCATATTAGAGCCGAAAATAGTAACTTAATTTCTCGCCATATGTAACTGTCCGCTGGAAATAATTATTGATGCGTAAATATTGAAACATTTGCAATATATGTCGCACGTTTCTTCACTAACCTTAAACCACAGTTGCAATCAAAATGACGTACGCCAGAGAGCACGAGAGAGCGAGATCGAGTATACGACGTAGTTCTATCGTTCTTTCGTACACTCGGTGAACAATTGAGATACACAGCGTGTGCTCTTTCTGACGTAGTTGTGACATATTTGCGTGAGCGAGAGCATGAAGGAGCACTCTTTCGGTGAATTGAGGTACGGCCTCATTTCAAATGTATTGAATACCCGTATAAAATAAATTAGGACTTTTTTAAGATAATTTTAAAGCTAAGAAACGGAAATAAATATCAGACTGTTGACTATAGAGGAACATTTGCTAGGGTGTCCCTCTTTGTTCACCTCTTATAGATATTGTTTTACTCATGGTAGATATTTAAATTGTAATACAACGCAGGCTGTGTCACGGGTAAAAATTGACGCCGCCCACACATGCAACATATGTTTCTGGTAAAAAATACATTCCACTGGGACATGTTTCTATCACAACTACGAAAGCGTTAAAACTTAATATTTGAAATGAAATTTTTTGTAAGTAGCTGGGACGGAGAAGTAGCGTGAGTCGAGTAGCGAGTGTTGGATGAGAGAAGACTGGCAGGTAGAATGACAATGGACTCCCAGACAGCTCGCTGCAGTGTTGTTACTCAAAAATGTTAGTTGTTACTGAACACCTGCTGGTTGTGTCTTACCTAACAGGAAACGGGTTTTGTGTTACCTCATTTCCAATCAACACTGAGTGTTCGTGTTCGTACCACGTCTTCACTAGAAAAATTTTTTCTCTTTGAGTTTCAATAATTTTGCATGTTATCGCAAACTTAAAAATTTAGCCACTAAAAAAAATTATTTGTGTGTCGCGTTTGAAAATGACAAAATCATACATAGTATATCAGTCTACCTTAATTTATTGTGTTTGTGATATGAAACACACACTTTCTTTGTAAGACATTAAAATATACCATGGGCGCTTTCCCCTTAAAGAATAATTGCTGATTTTTGCCAATGTATTACAGTTATATCTTGGAAAGATTAGCGTAATTTTTTTTTTTAATTCTTGAGTTTAAGTTAAATATACTTATACCATTCTTTATACATACGAGTGATTTTTTTTTCTTTGCGAAGGGCAGTAAAAAATACAGTTTTCGACTTTTCATGTCAAATGTATTACAAAAAAATTAAGTAAATTTTGAAAGTTCATTAGTAATAGAATTACTATTTCATCGGGACTTAAGGCCATTAGTCAGAGACAAACACAGTTTAACTGGGATAGGAAATGGCCATGAACTTTGTAGAGCAATGCAATTGGCTACAGAGATCTCGGGAAACCCCGGAAAATCGAAATCAAGATGGCCAGAGCCGGGAATCGAGTTCGTATCCTCCCTAATGCAAATCTAACGGGTTACGGTTGCGTCATTTTTCTTTGTCCGGTACAAAATGTGTAAAAAGTAAAGTCATTAGTTAGCATTTCGATGTAGCCTAGCCAATCTCTCATAAAAATGCTATCTTTTTCTTACTTACTAAATATTGGGACAAAAATTTCGAAAACAGTGTTTCGAAATACACTTTTGGAACCAAGTCAAATTTCTGCAAAATAGACAGTTCAGTGAGCGTTGTTTCGCGCTCACATGTTCTCGCAATTTATAAAACAAAACTAAAGTTCTAAAAAAAAATTGCTATGTGGGTTTCTTTAAAAATTGCTATGAAATCAAAACTTATACGACGAACACTACATGGAAATAATAAAAGTTGTTAGCAATGACTATAAGCAAATGTTTATACTATGAAAATATTTGTAGACCGGAAATTGTAAAATATCTGAGTGCCTAAAGAGACCGAATTGAGTTTTTTTTACATCAAATTGAACTATTTGTTAAGGCCTATGTTTTTCTTTAAGAGCTTAGTCCCAATAATTGCCCGAATAGATTCTATAATCGTCGAAAAATTGTTTGTCCCATATGTAGCCTACACGTGCTCTTGCAGCTCTGTTTTCCCTCATTTTCTCAAAAACATATTTTTGGCACTTAGATCGTTTAGAATTCCCACTCTACAAATTGTAATGGAAGTCATGCTAGTATTAATTAGCGTATTTTGCGGCCTTGGAAGCGTGTAAAAATCATTACTGGAGTTGGCCGACTATGAGATGTTATTTGTAGCAAAGATAAACTGTCAGTAATGCCGATCACGTGAAGTAAAAATTCCATGCATATTTCCATTTTCAAATTATTGAGCTTAAAAAATATGACATGACGTTAGTTGGACAGTTGTTTTCGTTTGGCGCCCGCTCGTCAGGCATTGACTTAATTAATAGGGTAAATTTAATGAACACGCCCAAAGGACCTATGCTGGAAAACACCGCTCGAGCGTTTGTGTACGAGTCGTTTCGAATGGTCAGATTCGCATGCGAACTGGCCTAGCTTAAAAGAGGTATGCTCCACTGTCTTGAACTCGTATGCGAAATAAGTGTACGAAGCGAGCACCGTTGGTCGACAAGATGGCGGCTATTCGAATGTCTATCTCGACTTACAAAATATGAGTTTCTGTGATAAATAGAGGATTTAAAATGTTCATGAGCATGACAGAAAAATCTTAATATTAGCAGAAACTATGTTAGTGTGACTAACTCGACCAAACACAAAAGGAAATGTCATAATAATAAAAAAACAGGATTTTGCACCATACATACAATAAATATCATATTTTTGAACTCCGTCTCAGTAGTACTCGTGGTGCTACGGGAGCCTGCTTGCTTGCTAACGAACGTATTCGGATTCGAAACTCGCACAAACGACATTTTTTTTTATTTCAATAAAGGTATTAATAATTTCATGCTAGAAAAATAAATCTACGAACTATTTATTTATTTTACGTCGTTTTCTATTTTAGACACAATGAGGCAAGTCTTTATCTTCCGTTTGTATAGACAAAGCAACTAAAGACACAAATGTAGGTACATTTAAATATTTATCTGCGCGTCTACGGTAAATGGCATTAATACATATCACATTTTCTTAACACCAAAATTTAATTTTTAAAATAAATAACACATATTTGAACATAAAGAGTTACCTTTTCCTGTTAGATGGGTTAAATAAACAACACTTTTAGGGTAAGACTAACGAAATGAAGGCTTCAAGAAACTAAGGCTTAAGTTACATTGTTTAAACCTATAATAATATAGTCATGTTAATAATTTCACGTAATTAAATTGAGGCAGTTTAATTAAACTTAGAGCAAATTTTGTTGAATTTTATGTAAGAGGCCAAGTACCTACTATTGACATGTAGAATTTTTTTGTCTCAGTATTTTACTCAAATAAAATTAACCACCGCATTAATTGATTAACAGCCATCATAATTATAAAATATTACGAGAACTTCATCCTCGGGTTTGTATATAATAAGCAAAGAAATTCGAAAGTAACAAAACTGCCCGTACTACACAATTTTATTAACATTGTTGCTTGTTGAATTTTTTGTGATTCAACAGCGAACGTTTAAATTTTAATTTACACTGTTACAACTATTCACAGACGAATAACAAAACGTATATGAATACACATATAATGTAAAAAAAACTCTGTATGTAGATACACTAATGGAACCTAGCACACAGTTATATTTTCCTACGATTAACTGCCCACTCTTTACGTAATGTTTTTCTTTTTTACTGTGCTGCCTGTATCTTAGTGCATTTCTGTTAATAATTTACTGAGTTCTTTGAAGGCACAAATTTGTATGTTTCGGTCAATAGCAAAATTTTGCGACTCATAAAATGCAATGTGAGTGGATTTAACTAAAAAATGTTAGTATATCAACTTTAAAATAACTTATTCAGAATTAATACATACAGTATTATTTTGGTGATTCAGAGCGTGTAATTATTTTTTTCGTAAAATAAATATACTATTGCAAAGAGCTTACTAACATATTTAACACTTAACTTAATTAGTGGCGAGTTTCTATTTAAACATTATTGGGAACTTAAAAAAAAAATATATATATACATGTAATTGTTGAAATCTGGCTCCATAGCTTCGGTTTTTACGGCTTCTCGTATGCGAAATCCCCAATTCGGCCGCCTGCCACCACTCGAGTATATTTTCGTATACGAATCTCGTGTACGAGGACGGCAGAAAGTTCAAGCATACCAACAACACATTTCGAGTGGTCAGGCGGGCGATTCGCATACTAACGAAAATTCGAGCATAGGCCCTCAGGTCAGGTCGTCATTGCGAACTCTGATCACGAAAGGCCCATTCCATTCACTATAAGTAATTTTAATGATTTTTCCTGATTTGCTTGTAAGCGTCACTGGGGGTACAGATATTTCCTCTTTAATTATTAAATGTTTTCATTGAATGAAGGTACTAAAAGAAAATACATTTCTTGAAATCACTCATACGAGTTGTGATTCGTTCCAGCTATGTAGCTGATACTACGTTAGGACGTGTCCGACCTCCGAACTACATATATTAATTATCAGATATGTATATATCAAGTATCTCTACATTTCAGTAAATAATAAATTTTGAAATTTAGTTTTGTTTTCTTTGCGTGGAATGGACGACTTGGGCAAGAGCATTTGCACACTAAAACATGGGTAAGAATCAGCTGTTTATATGTCGGAAAGTGTGCATAACGACATTGGTTGGACAGTTCCTGTGCATTAATAAACATTTGCAACACACTCTTCACCGAATTATTACGTATTTTGCAAATACAGCAAACTGCGAAGATTTATAATTGCGTTTATAAGATTTAGTAATAAATTGCATTTTCTTGGCTTGTGGGTGTGAGCCGCGTCTGAAGATTGTCTTGCGACGTTTCGGCAGTCGTTGCAGCTGCCATCATCAGGTAGTCGGAGTCGGAGACCAACTGGCAGATGTAAGAGTTGTAGGTCCTTATATATCCTGGTGTCTGGGTGGCTGCTTCCTGGTTGGCTGGGCCAATCACAGGCCTGTTTGCTCTTGATTGGCCGAGGTGGTTAGCCAATCCTGGCTCTCTCCTGGTGGACCTTTTGATTGGCTGGGTACTTGGGCCAATCGTGTGCTGACTCGCACTTGGTTGGCTGGGTTGACTGGCCAATCCTGGTGAGTCTGTCGTAGCTGCCCTCTGGTAGCTTGATTTCGCATCATCCACGAATAAATGTGACCATATTTTGCTTAGCCGATATCCATCTTCCCTGTTGATGTTGTTAGGGTGTTTTATTATCTCTATTGCCTCTCTCACAGTTCTCTGACGATAATTACTGATGTTGGTTAAGTTCTCCACAATAACCAACATCAGTAATTATCGTCAGAGAACTGTGAGAGAGGCAATAGAGATAA
>PNEQ01072956.1:33482-79166 GCA_003012365.1 Medauroidea extradentata | reverse complement strand
CTAAGCAAAATATGGTCACATTTATTCGTGGATGATGCGAAATCAAGCTACCAGAGGGCAGTCACGACAGACTCACCAGGATTGGCCAGTCAACACAGCCAACCAGGTGCGAGTCAGCACACGATTGGCCCAAGTACCCAGCCAATCAGAAGGTCCACCAGGAGAGAGCCAGAATTGGCTAACCACCTCGGCCAATCAAGAGCAAACAGGCCTGTGATTGGCCGACGGGCCCAGCCAACCAGGAAGCAGCCACCCAGACACCAGGGTATATAAGGACCTACAACTCTTACATCTGCCAGTTGGTCTCCGACTCCGACTACCTGATGATGGCAGCTGCAACGACTGCCGAAACGTCACAAGACAATCTTCAGACGCGGCTCACACCCACAAGCCAAGAAAATGCAGACAACGGCCGCGAAAGCCTGCGATCTATTTTAGTAATAAACATTTCATGCAACTAAAATGAGTCGTATTACTGTTAACAATAGAGGGTACTTTCGTCGCATGTTTCTTATTATGTGTATACGTAATTGTAGCAAACTGTAATGATTGCAACAAATTAATAAAAAGATTGCCAAAGAAAGTTAGCTCAGCGATTTTTTTGTCGTGTGCACTTTGTATACAGGCTTAATCTGTATCAAGCGAAATATTAATCGCGGTCGTGAAAATATTGTGATAAGAACCAAAATTTTTTCTGACGTACTAACAACGGCCATGAAACAAATTTCATGCAATTAAGGCTCTCTTGTTTGTACTGTTTTTGCGATAATGATTATTTTCAGCTCAAATGAGAGCAGATATCAAAAATGTATTTGATAGTTTTGTTTAAAATGGTTTTTGCTGTAATAGTTAATATTTTCAATACGAGAAATGATACGGTTTCGACTAAAAAATCATTTAACCAGAATTTCGCTCATTACACAATTAGCTAAAACCATGTTGTTTACAGAATTGGAAAATTCAGCCAAAATGGACAAAATTATTTTGATCAAACTCCCAAATAGACTTTTGATACCTGCTCTCGTTTAGGCGTAAAAAATTTCTATCGCTAAAAAAGTACAAATAGGAGGGCATGACCTTAATATCGGAAAACGTATGTTATAAAAATGAAGTAGGCGTAGGTGGGATAAGCTACATACAAGCGCTGGTGGTAAGACAATAATTTTTGCTAAAAACATATTTATAACTGGGTCGCTCAGCAAACGGCACCACACATTTCACTGTAGCTCTTAAATCTCGTTAATATTTTTAAAGGAATCTTATCGCGCACAGTAATTTCAAGATCGAGAAAAATAAGTTAACACCTTTTGAACGATAAATCAAATTTAACTTTACAAGCAGAAACTATTGCAACCACACCAACGTAAATGTCTCAGGTTATTAACATAGTAATACCTAGTAAGCAAATCAGAAGTAAATTTCAAGAAACTACGTGTACAGTCTTCACACGAAAATTAGCCTTCTCGTAACTGCCAAGGTGATAGAGGGCGAAACATTTCGTCACACAATAATCTAAATGACCGGGAAATGGGGGTGGTGAAGTGCAAACACGAAAAAGGCTATAATGTATACTCAAACGACGTTCTCGTAAAATTATAAAAGTTATAATTTTCGGAATGTTATTGAAAAACGCTCTGTCATATAACTGTAACGGATGACATAATAACATTGCGCACTTATTTATGCCTATAAATAAATCTTTATGTATAAAAGAAAGTACTGACTGACTAAATAACTGCTACCCAAACTGCTTGACCTAGAAAAGTGAAAAATTTTTGTGTGGGTTTCCTTTAGGTCATAGGCGAGCACTAAGAAAGATTTTTCGAATTTGATCCTTAACGGAGTAAAAAGGGATGCAATTTATTTTCTAATATTCGTCTGCGTAGATCGAACCCGATGGCCTGTTGTCACTGGGTCAATCATAAAAATGCATATTAGCCAGTTTAAGGATTTTTCGAAATTCAACCTTTAAATGTGTTAAAAGATTTGAACTTCGGTTTAGATTAATTATAGATTACCATCCTATGGGATACAAAGTTGCTTTTCACTTCAAAATTATGATTATGCGAACACCCAAAAATTAGTTTTTCAATTTTTCGAAATTCGACTCCTTAAGAGAAGAAAGGGGAAAATGTGTTTTAATTAAGCGTCTGTACAGCTCAAACCTAATCGGCTATCGTGATTTTTACTTCAATTAGATATGTATACAAATTTATACCACAGAAGTACAAGATGTTTCGAGAGTCTTTAATTAGGTGGGTGAGAATATGTGAAATGTGTTTTCAATTATTATTCCACAATTATAGATCCTATCGAGATATAAATGTGCAGTTCACTTCAGAATGATGTTTACATAAAAACTGAAAATAAATTTCAGAATATTTTCCGAATTCGACTCCAAATTTGTAAAAAATAATAATAAAATATATTTTCGATTCGTGTTCGTGGTCAATATATACCGATCTAAACTAATTAAAAATAAATTACGCGAGTTTAGCTTCGGCTTAGTGCTAGCTTACTTACTTGAAATATAGTTTATTGATTTTTGAAATTTGATACCTAAGGAGATGAAAAGGTATGAAACAGGATTAAACGTGTTCCCAATTAGTCGTCTATATAGCTTAAATTCAACGGGTTATCGTCACTCCCACTTAAATTTGAGCCCATACAATGGCCATAATTGTCTATAAAGTATTTTTTTTTCTTTTCGAAATTCAAATAACCCTGCGAGGGTGAAAAGACATGGAATGTGTTTTAGATAAATCCATGAGTGCTTTCGACCCCGTCGAGACATAGAGCTGCTTTTTGTTTTGTGATTATGAATACGTAAATGTCCATAAACAGATTTAAGAAATTTTCTAAATCCGAACACTTAAGAGCTATGAAGTTATGAAAAAATTTGTTAAATGATTCGTTAGTTACTCTTTGACTCAATGTGTTGTGATTTTCACCTAAACTGAATACGGTACTTACAGTGGCGAAGACAGAATTTTAGTTGGGGGAAGGGGGAGGCCAACAATCACCCATCTCCTCTACTACAGCGGGGGGTCCAAAAAAATTCGATTTAACGATGCAAAATGAGACTATTTTAGAAGTTTTTTAGTACAAATACACAAAAAAACCTAACACTGACAGGTCATGTTTTCCGTTTATTTTTTAAAGTTACTTCATATGATGTGATCAGTAATTTTTAAATCTCTCTTAAAGTGCCTCTTAACTTATTTATTAAAAGCGTGTTTTATTATAGCGATTAACGATATATTTTAACTGTTTTGTATTACGTGTTGGTGTCTCATATATGTGCAATCTCTTTATAAAAGTATTTTAATTTAACTTATTTGATAAATGGAATATTTTTAGCCTGAATGATCAGATGAAAAGCCTATGTTATTTGCCATCAGTTAAAGGAAGTTCTAGCCTAGCACATGAAAAAGATGTATAACATGTTTACATGTGTTTTGCTTTACACAAAACTGCCGAAATTATTGCCAGTATCTTTACATATAAGTCGAGACGTGACAATTTCGCGTTTTCATTTGGGTACCGGTACAAACTAGAAAGCCATCAAATCTGAGTTTGTGTCACTTTCGCAATTGGCCTTTGACTTATTTGACATCTCCTGGAAGTCTCTGAGCCAATAATGTAAATGTAACTAATACACATGTATATCACTTTAACAGCAAGCAGCTAACGAGCAGATGTCTGCTTCAGTTCACAAATATTCTTGCAGGCTAGCCTACATGTCAGTGAACTCGAGAATTTTTCCAGTCTCTACATATTAGGATAAACCACAGTCCAAATACACACCTATATTTTTAAAATAACCCGCATTTTAAACGTATTTGTAACACCTTTAAAATGGATGTCAGTGCTTTTTGAAAACTGATGTATCGAGAAAAATAACAACCGAACTTGTAAAACAGAAACACAACAGCATTTGTTTGACTTGACGCCTTACGTATCACCATATTTTAAGGTCACATAAATAGGTTTTTAGGCCATCTTGCCGGCGGGTTGTTGGCAAGCCAGTCCCTATACACCAGGAGGAACAAGCTTATCGCTGACAAGAGTAGTTGAATACAAGACTGCAGCGAAATCACTGCATGCCTCTTTTAGTGCTCTATTCATGAAGACGATATTAGAATTCGCCTGTCACACCCGTATTACCTATCTATTTAGGGCTTCCAGTGGATAGATAAGCGTGTTTATAGAACTTGGCTTAAACGCACGCAAACAATTTAAATTCACATCACAATTATTTTGCTGCCGAATTCTTGCGTCTCGCATAAACATGAACAGAACTAGATGAACAGAACCATTCTTTAAATAACTGAGCATTAATATGGATTTGTGTCTTTTGTATTGCACGAGCGAGGATAATTTACTTCTGTATTACATTTATATGACACATACCACAACGGCTTTCTACGGCTGTGATATTGTTCATCATCTGCCTGACCTTCTTCTATGTTAGTCGACAGCATAGTTGAGTGTTAATTTTTGCATACTAGTAAATTTTTATTTAAAAAAGATCACAACGTTTCTTTTTCAGTCCTAAATTCAAAATTCTTATACAGCTTCCAACGTTAACTTGTTTTATGACATCATGTTGAAAAGTTTGTCTTAGGTCTCTCTTCTTGTAACTGCGACAGTATTTGTGTTTCCTGTTATTCAGGAATATTTTCTCACAGAATAAATTGTTTGTTTGTAATTTACAAGATTTTCTGTAAACAATTGTCACGTGACGGTAAACAGCATTTATTTTGTGTGCCTCAAAATTATTGTAAGATTATTATTTTATAAAAAAGCTAAGTTACAGCTGTATTACTTCATTCATGAATTCATGTTTGTATTATATAAATTACACAAAGTTAAAGAACAATCACAAATAAGTAATGTGTTTTTTTGCAAATGTTATAAACTGTTCAGATCGGTAAATACAAAGCAAAACAATTAACGATAAAACACAACTAAAGTTTTACCACAAATTAGCTTAATTTTGTCCATATTTTTCATTCCTCCTTAACGAGCACTTGGAAATCAAACATTCGGAGCTCTAAACATAGCCAATTGCAACTAGACACATGCTTGCATGTGTTTCCCTTTCTATTGTTAAGATAAACAAACGGTTTAAGATACAATGAGAAAAGGATCTATTTTAATCACCACTTCATCGTTCTGCTTAGCTAATAACGTGATTAAATAAAAACCAAGACCTCGGAACGATATAATTATATTTAATCTGTCTTAAGGATACGTATTAGATATACCGTGAAAACATATTTTTGTTTCGTTAATAGTTGTAACACAAAAGGTCCTGATAGCATTTTTTTTTTTGGTATTTGCGTAAGGAGTATTCTGATGAAAAAGCATCTCAATAATATTATGCGACATTATGTAAACAGGTGTAAGAGCTACAGAGAGACACATGTTATCCCTTCCCACCCTTTTTTTCTATTTTAAATTTCGTAGAATTCTGAAATTACTTTTAGGTGTCATTCTAGTAAAGCATATCTTACGTTTTTACACTTCTTAACAGTCGGATTTCGAAAAATCAGTAATTAACTTTTTAGGAATTGCCTTATTGATGCAAAAATCACTACTAATGCGCGTCAGAGTCGAGCTATATCAACGTTTCATTAAAACACTATTCACGCCTTTTTTTTCCTCTTAAGAGGAGTGTTCGCCGGTGTCGAATTTCTACCTTTGGCGCGTGGGAACAGCGTAGCGATAAGGGCCAGTGTCCCATGCTTGACGAGAAGCATATCGCATCTATTTGCAGCGCGCAAAACTGGCGTGCAAGGTTTTCGTGTTGTAGTCTATTTCCTACGGGACTTTAAGCAGTGACATTTTATTTTTGAATAGTATGAAGTAAAGATCAATGCATGACTCTCGCTTTGCACTTTACGAATTCAGGTAATATATTCGGAGTTACGGCAATCTAAAAAATTAAAATAAAAAATTAGAAAAACCTTTTTAGCCACTTTGAGAAGCCCGAAAATTATGTTTCTAACAAGCGTGCTGAGTGTTTGATAAAATAGAAGCATAGTTTCAAGTGTGTGTTCTTTTCGAAGATAAACATAATATGAATAAGTTAAGTGGTTCTGTGTAATAGAGGGGGAAGCCCGGGCAAAGCGAATTGCCCGGGCAAAGAGAATACATGTTAGTTAACGAGCTATAAGCTAGATGGCACCACAACGCAGTTCCTACGGGTAGTGGCATCTACAGACCTCGCGAGGAAACCACAGACGTGTCTAGGAAGCCATTGTATTGTGCGTAATGCGAAAGTTTGTGTTTTCGAGATTTCCACTAAAATATTTGCAGTGTAAGTGTTTAGTTTTATTAATACTATTTTGTTTTCTACATTCACTGGTATTGTGCGTACACAACACGGTAATAATGCTCATTATATTCCACTAGGGCCTCATTACATTGCATTTTCCACTTTCAAATTCTCCTTTAAGTTTACTCGTGTTGAGACGGGCAAAGTTTATAATTATTCACTTTGCCCGGTTTGTATTGTCACATGTTAGAACAATATTGTTAAAATATTAATTGCTAAAGTATCCTATTACAAAAGTATTGAGAATATTTTTACACAGATTGGTAACTTAAAATTACAAAATTATTGATAAATATATCTTATTCTGCTGTTGCAGTAGTTGATTTATCAACTATGAAAAAAATGGTATTTATGAACGTGTACCGTTTATGGTGTAATTGAAATAGAAATTTAAGTGGGACTTTATTTAATACACGAACAAATTGGATAGTTTTTAACATAGGTAAGTGAGGTACTTTTTATTTAATTGAAATAGTGTGTTACAAATTATTTTGTATTGTTTTTGCTGATGCTGAGCCAAGAATTTAGTTTTTAGTTTCTAGTCAAATACATTGCGTTATGTTAAACAATACAAATTTAGAACAGTTTTCGTCTACTTACTACACAAATAGGCTAGGGCTATTCCCGGTAGGTGAGAGAATAAAGCGAATGAATGTTAGGCTACGTAAAACTAATGTGTTTTAAATTTCAACTTTAGAAATTCAACTTAAATTATTTTATTCCATTTGTTCCTGTCTAAAGCATCGCGTTCCTTTTTAACATTTTGCGAAGCAACATAAAATACCAAATTGTAATAATAAAATATAAAACTTGGTTGTCGAAGTAAATAATAAAGTAATTTTTAAAATATTTTGTTTAATTGCAATAAATCAGTATGGTAGAAAACTTTCTTTGTTAAATGTTGTCGATGTAATTCACTCACATTGATTCTATCGTTCTTTCAGATGGTCTATAAATACTCAAGAAAGACCAGCCAGGGTAGCTGTTACGAAAGTGACATGGAGAAGGCAATCCAGGAAGCTACACTCGGTTCATTGAACTCTGTAGCTTCCAAATACAACATTCCATATGTAACTTTGTACAGACATGTGAAATCAGGATCAGCTGAAAAAAAGTTAGGACGGTTTAGAACTGTATTTAATAGCACACAAGAAGAACAGCTAGTAGAATATTTACAAACCATGGATAGTTTATTTTATGATCTGACGAGAGAGGAATTCAAGACAGTTGTTTTTGATTTTGCAGAAAAAATCACATTTCTCATCCATTTCAAAATGGAAGAGCTGGTGATGAATTGTTAATAAGGTTCATGAAAAGACATCCAACAATATCTTTACGTTCTCCAAAACCTACTTCTGTTGCTAGAGCTATAGGGTTTAATCGTCCACAAGTGACTCGGTTTTATGAGCTCCTGTCGGAACTTGTAGAAACACACAATCTTGAGGCTTCTCGTATTTTCAACATGGACGAAACGGGAATACAAACTTCAACTAGTAAACCACCGTTTAGCGAGGACATGAGGGTATAATAAGTACACCACGTTTGCCGGACACGAGCCATGTATTTACACAATATATACAATATTTACATCTACTCATTCACAAGACCGCACTGGCTGGACGCATGTAAACTGTTCTGTTCAGAGTACCGGGAGAGACTGCCTTCTCCTGGTTGAGGTGCGGTGTCGCTGGGCGACCCCAGTAATCCCTTGTCCTGCCTGGACAATGGAATGTGCCTGGGGGTGGCAAGCTGTTAGTGGTCGTCTGGCCGGTCAGGGATGTACAGCGCCCCACTGTGATGTCTTGCACTGACAGGCTGTCAGGAGCGCATCGCTTCTGCATACGGCAGTGGTGTGCCGCCGCAGCACCCCCTGCCAGTGATGCATCCAGCATTACGAAAAACCGCCTTGAAGGCGGTCAGGAAAGCGGACGCTGCGGCCAGATCTCGTCACTGTAGGAGATGTGTGTGAAGATGCCCTGTATGAGCCTTGTGAATGGCATGGTACTGCTGAGTCCGGTCTAGGGATGGGGTTGGCCATGCTGTCAGGTGGTTGGTTGGCAAGGGTGTATGCTGGTTTAAGGCGAACGATGGAAACTGTAACTTGCCGACCATGCATTTGGAGTGTTGCAGTCTTTGGTGTACGGCTGAGCACTGGAAATGGACCTTCGTACAGGGCCTCGAAAGATTTCTTTAGCCCTTCACGGCGGACGAAGACTTCTGTTCTGTTGCTGTGGCGAGGTCCTTAAACACAAATGTCTTGGTTCCGCCATGGTGTGTGCCCTCTACAGATCGGAGTGTGCTGAAATGTTGCCGGAGCTCCCTTACAAGTCCTGCTGTGTCTGCGAGTTGAGAATGTGGATGGGCCACCAACAGCTCACCAGGGAGACGAAGAGGTTGCCCATATACCAACTCAGCTGCTGAAGCATGGAGGTCCTCATGCCAGGCTGCTCGGATTCCCAGAAGTATGGTAGGCAATATGTCCACCCAGTGCTCTGTGTCGTGGCAACATATGGCATCCTTGAGTTGCCGGTGCATTCTTTCCACCATACCATTGGCTTGTGGATGAAATGCTGTTGTTCGAAACCGCGATGTACCTGTCAGGTTACAGAGGTCCCTGAAGAGTGCAGACTCGAACTGTCTCCCTTGGTCAGTAGCGATCTCAAGGGGTGTGCCGAAGCGTACGATCCATGGAGTGTACAGAGCCCGAGCAGTGGTGGTGGCCTCAATGTTCTCCACCGGAATTGCTTCTGGCCACCTAGTGAAGCGGCCGATGACAGTCAAACAGAACCGAAAGCCTTGGGACACTGGCAAGGGCCCCACCAGATCAATATGTACATGGTAAAATCTTGATGAGGGTGGTAAGAAGGCACCAGTTGGGGAGGAGACATGACGTGAAATTTTCGAACGCTGATAGGAAATACATGCCCGTGCCCACTTATGACAGTCTGACCTGATGGAAGGCCACACAAATCTCTGCGTGACTAGCTTGACAGATGCCCTGATACCTGGGTGAGCGAGGTTATGCACAGTGTTGAAAGCTGTACGACGGAATGGTGCTGTGATGAAAGGCCTTGCTGTCGGAGTAGAGGCATCGCAGTAGATATCGAGTTGTATGTCTGGCATGGTGAGCTTCCTCAGCTGTAGGTCAGAATCCTGCAGCAAGTATTGTTTTAACTCTTCATCTGCCAGCAGTGACATAGCTAGAGCTTGGTAGTCCATGGTATCGGCCACAGCATTCACTCGGGAGAGGGCGTCTGAAACTATGTTGTCAGCACCTGAGATGTGCTGAATGCTTGTCGTGAACTGACTGATGAAATCAAGCTGCCTTGAACGACGGGGTGAACATTTTTCCAGGTTTTGGGCGAATGCAAAAATGAGAGGTTTGTGGTCGGTGAATACAGTGAACTCCCTCCCCTCAACCATATGGCGAAACTGATGGATCCCCAAATATATGGCGAGGAGTTCGCGATCATAGGCACTGTACTTCTGCTGAACAGTGTTGATTTTCCTTGAGAAAAATGCCAAGGGCTGCAACGATCCTTCCACCTGTTGCTGGAGCACAGCCCCAACTGCGAAGTCTGAGGCATCTGTCATGAGTGCTAGTGGAGCTGTTGGGATTGGATGAGCCAGCAAGGTAGCTTGTGCGAGAGCAGTTTTGCAGTTTTCAAATGCTTTCTCACTCTCCGGTGTCCATGTAACTGGGTCCTTGCCTTTCATATTCCCCTTAACCATATCATGCAAGGAGGCTTGTGTCTCTGCTGCCTCGGGGATGAAACGACTGTAATAGTTGAGCATCCCAGTAAACCGGCGCAGTTCTTTTGCAGTCCGTGGCTTATTGTATGAGAGGACCGCTGCTACTTTCTCCGACAATGGCTTAGTTCCTTCCACAGAAATGCTGTGCCCTAAGAAAGTTACTTGTGGTTCCCCAAAGACACATTTGGCTGGGTTGATTAGGAGCCCATTAGCTTTGAGGCGGCTGAAAAGCTCTTCTAGATGCTGCACATGCTCTGTCTCACTGCTCGATGCAACCAATATGTCGTCAATGTATGAGACAAAAAATTCCAGACCAAGGAGAACCTCATCAATAAATCTTTGGAATGTTTGATTCAGCATTGCGGAGGCCAAAGGACATGAAGGGGACCTCGTACAACCCGAAAGGCGTGGTGATGGCTGTTTTTGGAATATCTGCTTGGGCAACTGGAATTTGGTTATAAGCCCTGACGAGGTCAATTGTGGAGAAAATGGTCTTGCCATGTAGGGTGTGTGAAAAATCCTGGATGTGCAGAACTGGGTATCTGTCAGGAATTGTGCGAGCATTAAGCATCCTGTAATCTCCACAAGGTCTCCACTCATCTCCTTTCTTGGGTACTATGTCGAGTGGGGAAGACCAGGAACTGTTTGAAGGACGAGCTAACCCAAGCTTAAGTAGAGCTGTGAATTCCTGCTTCGCTATCAACTTGTCTGGTTACAACCGGCGTGGTTTGCTGTGTACTGGCTGCCCGGCAGTGGTGTGAATATGGTGAACTGTGGAATGTTGTGTAAGCTGTGGGGTGCCAGATGGGCGAGTGATGTCGCCATACTTCGCCAGCAATTCAGAGTAGCGTGATGACAGAGGAAGTGTCTTTATGCTGCTGATATTGCAGGTGGTCACATGATAGACGGCTGATAGGGAGGTGGTACTATCTACAAGGTGCCCATTGCGGATATCGACCAGGAGGCCATAATGGTGGAGGAAATCAGCCCCGATGATAGGGGTCACCACTTTAGCGAGGACGTGAGGGCATAATAAGTACACCACGTTTGCAGGACACGAGCCATGTATTTACACAATATATACAATATTTACATCTACACATTCACAAGACCGCACTGGCTGGACGCATGTAAACTGTTCTGTTCAGCGTACCGGGAGAGACTGCCTTCTCCTGGTTGAGGTGCGGTCTCGCTGGGCGACCCCAGTAATCCCTTGTCCTGCCTGGACAATGGAATGTGCCTGGGGGTGGCAAGCTGTTAGCGGTCGTCTGGCCGGTCAGGGATGTACAGCGCCCCACTGTGCTGTCTTGCACTGACAGGCTGGCAGGTGCGCATCGCTTCTGCATACGGCAGTGGTGCGCCGCCACACACCGAAAATAATGTCAACGACAGGTAAAAAACAAGTAGGAATAATAGCTAGTACCGAAAGGGGAAAACTGACAACTGTTGTTTGTTGCTGCAATGCATCTGGTTCCTTCATCCCGCCGTTTCTCATATTTGCGCGAAAACTAATGCAGGAAAGGTTACTTGATGGTGCTCCTCCAGGCTGTCAAGCTTCTTGCACAGATAATGGCTGGATGAATGGAGATGTATTTCTTCTATGGTTGCATTTCTTTGTTGAACAGGTTCGTCTCACTCCAGACAGATAATCATGAGTCGCATAAACACATAAAAGCTTTAGATTTGACTAAAGAAAATAACGTTCTTTTCCTCTATTTTGCACCCCATACAACACATAAAATGCAGCCGCTAGATATTGCAGTCTATGGACCTTTGAAAGTGTGTTTTGAACAGGATATTTGTACATTCCAGAAAAATCACCTTGGAAGGATTGTTAGTCAGTATGATGTAGCAAAACTACTTTCATCTGCATATTTGAGAGTAGCAACTGCTCAGAATTCAACAAGTGGTTTCCTTAGTTCAGGAATTTGGCCCTATAATCCTCATATCTTCTCTGATATTGATTATGATCCTGTTTCTGTCACCGATAGACCCAATCTAGGTCCGGAATGTGCTGCAGACTGTGGTTCAGAGACTGCTAGTACTAGGTTCTGTGCCCGTTTGCCCAGGCTTTGACTCTGCTTTTGATGCTGGCAATGGTCTGCCAAACACCACTGTTCTTCCAGTGTCACTGAATGTCAACTCAGAGCCTGTCACTGTTCCACATTCGCAAATGTCATACCTAGGTTCCAGGTTCGTCAACTGTTTCTGTTTCTTTGAGAGCTGAATCAGTGAATTTCGAAGCTAGTTCTAGAAATAATTCACAATGTCAGAAAGAACAGTCAAAATCAAGCTACAGTCCCCTTGATATTCGTCCTTTACCATTAGCTTATAAATCAATGGATAAACCTAGACGCAAACGACAATGCCAGAGGTCCGCAATTCTCACTAGCACTCCAGTAAGAGAGCAGCAACGAGAAAATTTTTACAAAAAGTGTAAAAAAGTACGGGAAAAGTTAGTAGAAATATAGGAAACCAATTCTCCGACAAACCAGCCAGAAAGAACAGGAGAGTTTCTACAGCCAAGTTTTCCTGCCAAGTGTGTGAAGAACCCTACACCGACCCACCAGAAGAAGACTAGATTCAATGCACCCAGCGTACCATGTGGAGCCATGAGTCGTGCACAAGTTACAGTGGCCACGGCTCATATTTCTGTGTTGACTACTTTTATTAGACTCGTTTTTAAATGTATCCACTTTGCCCGGGCATGTTATTCACTTTGCCTGGCCTCTAGGGCAAAGTGACTAAATTGACAGTTTCAGAATTTGTATTTTTCATATACAGGGTGGTGCTGAACTCTACCGACAAACGTAGGCAGGGGAGTCTTCATGAAAAATGAGGTCAAAAATATATACACAACCTATAGCGTAAGTCTATTCCTATTGGGTGTAACCACCCCCGAAAGTGTAGTTGAAACAAATGTTTTTTGCATCTAACATTGTCAGAAGTAAAGATAAATGTTTGAGATTATAGGTATTGCATTATTACAGTAGTAAGTACCAAATATAAAAAATTGACTCCAACAGCAACCCCCATCCTAGAAAATGAAGGGGAAGTTACACATTTAGTGCAAAAAAAGTGGTATCATAAATGTATTAAATGTTGTTCCATCTTTTTCAACAATAGTGGTGCCGTCGGTTTTCTTGCTGAATGTAGCCATTTTCGAGATATGAGCAAGAATTATAGTCCAAAATGCAATGCAATGGTAGGAATACAGCGAGACATTTGCTGGTGGCACACACCAATTATGTCTGCAACGATAGTTATTTGATATTGGGACAAGCGTTATCCACAACAACGCCAACAAACTTTAGCTGAAATGCTTTTAGGGTGTGTGATGGCGCAGTCGCCACACTTATCGCCACCTACCTGAACACATCAGACTTGATTGCCGGCCCCAGATGTTACCAATGTGGAGACCATGTCGGAACAAAGTCCTAAGTCTGGAGGTTTCCTCGGGGTACTCCCGTTTCCTTTGTGCTTTATTCCAGGCGCTTCTCCATATCCACAGCAATCACACTAACATGCTCGGAAGACATAAACCACCTGACATCGTCACTCCACCGAGAGAGGTACTTCAATAGTAACATGTTTTCTCGCATTCAGGAGGGGGTGGGTTCGAATCCCCTCTCTGACTATCCAACTTAGGAAAGACCGTGCTGCCCAAGTCCGTCTGCAGTCCCCTACAGTTGCCTACCTTTCGCTCGTGTGTAGTGGCCCGCGGTTTTGCAAAATCATTAAAGCCAACTCATAATAAAAACGTACTGTATCTGACCGACTCATCAGCAAGTTAACACCACCACAATCAATCACCACTAATAGTTAGAGAAGGTGATTTATCGCGGGAAAAGTTGCCTGTTTGCTAGGCTTCAATGTAATGTATTCATTTCTTACGCTTTTATTTCGTTACTGGCGAGTTCCTATTTGACTGGGCCAATGATAACTCTGGTTCACTACTTCTGGACGTCTGTGATTCGTCTATAAACAACTAGACTGTGCCACATGATAGTACATTCACGGGTATAAACATGGTGTCAACAATAACAGTTTGTCTCGAGTACACACAGCTATATTGTTTATGTAGCTGCCGCATTGTACAGTCACACGACCTTTCATACCATCTCAATAAACCTAGTTAATCGCTGCACATACGTGTCGTTACCCCTACAGTTGCACAGCTTGAACAGTCTGTTTGACGTCCACAAGGATCAAGCATGCAGCGATATTCGTGGCCAGAGTTGATGGATATGCATTTAGCATATGGAGAAGCTCGTGGAAGTGGCAGGGAAGCATGCCGCATTTATCAAGCCCGTCATCCTAATCGTCGTTGTCCACATCACACCACATATATCAGCACGGGTGCAGAACTGTTTCCACTTTTCGATATGAACACGAACTGTGTCGCGCTAATTGGCCTAGAATGGTTTGTTGCCCAGCTGCCATCAATACTTAGAATAGTGTCGCATCACAGTTGCGTAGAATTTAAGATATAAAAACATTATTTTCAGCAACAATTGCCATTTCACACAAAAAGTATCACCATAGTTGACGGGGGGCGACTTTTCAATATGACGGATCATTGAGACCTATATGAACTCCCAACGATATGTCAATTTGAAGCGTAATCATCAAATTAAGGCCATCCAGGTGGACTTATTTTGCGCTTTCTAGACCTGGGGTTCTATGCTCGAGTTTTCATTCTTATACGATTCGCCCTCCTGACAGCTCGAAATTTGCTGTTGATATGCTAGAACACGTCTGGCGTCCTCGAACAGCTACTCGAATGATGACAGGCGGCCGAATTGGCTAATTCGCATTCGAAAAGCCGAAAATACAGATACTATGGATCAAGAGTTTGACAAATAGATTTTTCTCGACAACTATAAATTAGAAACTCACCACTTATAAAGTTTTAAAAAAAGTGATTTAGCTATTTTGCTAAGTATGTTTATTTCAATACAATTTTTACACGTGCTTAGCCAGTAATTAATATTGTTTTTATGTAAATTTTCTTTACATTATGTTTAAATATTACGATAGTATCATTTTGCATTTAAAGCTAAATACAAAGCATGTTATAAGGCGTACCTTCTTTCCGATTGAAAGAAACACATAAATATGTGTGTTTTCATAAATCTTTGTAAATTATTGTCAAAATGTACTAAAATGTGGACGCCATGATAAATAAGAAAAAAAATACAATTACTGAAGGAGTACTATCGAGGGGATAATTAACTGTGTGTTAGGGACCATGTCATTGGATAAATACCGATGTTTCATCCTTCCCCCTCCCAAATTATTTGTCTAATATACGTTTGTTATTCGCCTTGCGAACAGTTTAAACGGTTAAAAATAAAATGTAAAAAAATCACATTGGAAAGACATAAAAAGGAAGAAGCACTGATAGTTTGCAAAGTGTTGTAGATATGCATGTTATTTTTCACTTTCTATACTCATTGTGTACAAACTCGAGAAACAGTACCTAATAATGTTGTATAGTTATGAGGACTGTCACATAAAAAAGTAATAAGGCCATATCATTTTAATTTGAGTAAAATTCTGGGACGAAAATGTACTACACGTTAACAGTAACTATTTGGGCTCTTGCGCGAAATATGACCAAATTTTGCCTTAAATTAAAATAATTTGACAACCTCAAATTCGTATTATTTGCTTAAACTCATGAGCACAACTACATTTACTTCAGGTGGATACTGTATGACTGAAGCTGTAGTTTCTTAAATAATTACTTTCGTTAGCTGTACTCAAAACGTTTTCTCTGCTCTGTTATTCAGCCCATATGATGGTAATAAGTAACACTTCGTGCTCAAATATATGTTTTAGGTCACTTACTTGGAAACCGCTGCTAAATGTCTGTGGAGCGTCGATTATTAATTTCGAGAATAATTAATGCGCGGCTACATTTGAAATTTTTGTTCTTACGTCTCTACGAACGTAAAATAAAGAATAATTTCAGTGACTTTAGACAGTAAATTACGTAAAAAAGAATGTTTCGTAGAGTTATTATTATAAGGTGAAATTATTAATGTAGGGGCCTATTAATTGAAATAAAAAAACCGTGGGATGTTTCTATCCTTAGAAATTTTTACCATCAGACAAGCATGCTACCGTAGTGCTATGGACACCTCATAAAACGTGACACGAAAATATTATTTGTATTGTATATGATGTGTGAATTCCGGTTTTTCAATAACTAAGACATTTCGTTTTGTGTTCAGTCGAGTTAGTCGCATTGAGGATGTTTCTGGTAATATTAAGATTCTACCATGCTGATTAACAGTTTAAATGCCCTATTTGTCACACAATCGCATATTTTGTAAGTCGAGATATACATTGGAATAGCCGCCATCTTAACGACCAACTGTGCTGAATTCGTGCACTTGTTTCGTATACGAAATAAAACGGTGGAGCATACCAGTTTTCAAATAAGCCAGTTCGTATGCGAATATGAACATTCGAAGTAGCTCATTTACGAACGCTCGAGCTGAATTTCCCAGCATAGGCCCTCTGGAAGGGCGGAGGTGGTAAGTACGACACACCTCTCCATGGCTTCTAGACGAATGTCTTCTTGCCAATAACTCACACTCAGCGGTGACGCTTACATATAACGACATAATGACAACGAAATTGATGTACTTTACGCATCTGTACCATATAAAAGATTCAGCATCAAGGATTTCATACTTCAAAATATCCGCAAAAACACCAATTTTCGCTTGCTACAAAATATGCTTCAATGGTAAGTCATGAACCTGGTGAACATAAAATGGGTAAACACATATGTGTAACGTACTTGGAATGCTATTCCTAAGCAAACATGACCTATGCCCCTTCGGAATTGCATCCGTAGGACGTCCCTTATGTAAATTTTCAACGGGATGTTGGCCGTCTGCTTACAGCTTGGAGCAGCCACATTGATCTGCAAGTTGTAGTCGTTGCCAGCTCAATATCCCAATATCTTGCGTAATGTCAAATGTGAATTTATGGGACATCGATTGGATACCTTGCAGACCCTGGAAATTATTGCGAATCAGAGCTTTACATAAACAACACCTAATTCACTACACCCAGGACATTATTCAGATACACATAAAATCAGTGCCACTTCGTGTTCTGTAGTATATCACCAAAAGTGGTGGGTTCCTTTTTTTTTAGCTGAGATTCTTTAATGGGGATATGTTTTCTCAGTCAATAACATTATTTTTCTGGAACATTCTTATGGTATTGATATAGCTTATAATACATAAAAATCCCAGTGGCGAAGCGTGGTCACGTTACAAGGGAAGCAGTATTAAATCCGACTATACACTCTGATTACATAGTAGTCTGCTGAAATCAACAAATTGAGTAATTAAATGTTACTGAGGTCGTGTGACTGAAGAATTTGTTCTCATCTCTTGTAAATCGCTGGTGGTTAAATGAGGGCTTAATGCTATCACAGACAACCCAGAGTTTTGTGCAGTTGTTGCTAAACACCGCATCTCTGGGAACACATCCACTCTTCGCCACTGATAAATCCCTTGTAATTATTTGTAATATATACTATTGATGGTTGTTTGGATGTAAAACGCACATAATTCATGTAATATATTTATGTAATTTATAAAATTGTGTATTATTTTTCTGACTGCAAAACTCACACATTTCTTTTAATTACAGCCGTTCAAGAGAGCTGTTCGTATGTTTAAAAAATTGAACTGTTCTGACCCAAAACTTGTGTCCCGTTCCGTTATTGGAGACGCAATTTTGAGTACTGCTTCAGCCTCCACAATTCCTAGCAGAAGAAAAGGAACCAGTGTTAAATGACATTTTGAAGAAAGAAAAGTGTTTTTGCATTGTAAGCTAATTTATTCAGTGAATATTAATTGTTAATATGTTTTATCTACCTTGTAAAAATTTTTTATAAAATAATTAGAAAATATTTATACGAAATATTCTTGTATGTAACAGAGCTTGTGGCGAGTAGCATCCGCATGTATCACGATGTGTTAAGTGAATTTTGTTATGTACACAAATTCATAATGTGTCAGTATTGTCATCAGCAAATGCAAAGTACAATATGCCAGCTTTCTTTGTTTTGTAAGTTTACAAGCCATAGCATTTCCTAAGTTAGTTTCCAAATGTTTACTTAGTTCAGTAAAATTATTTTTTGCTGTAGGGCCTACACCTAGTGGGCTGTTTCAATGAGCCAGGTACAATTTAACACTAAAGTAGCTTAACAAAACCCGATTAAGTTTGTCCCTTAACTATATATGAGTCGCGATGTGCCACAAAGCTGTTCCCGCGGCTTTAAGTTACTAAGTATTGATTATTTATTCTTATCTTTTCTGTACATAATGTATACATACGGGCCTTAATATTAACGATAAAATCCGAAAAGTACGTTACATAAAAATTCGAAATGATGTATATATATTTATTTTATTTAATTAAATAGCGTGTTTTCACATAACGATAGATAGCAGAATTAATAGTATGATAAGAAACATAGGCGCAACTAAAGGAGGGGGGTGCACTAAGGCACGGGAGGGCCGAAATAAATAACCAACCAAGGTCTTAAAAATTACAATTAATTTAATATTGAATAATCAGTGATATTGTTACCAGTAGAATATTCAATGTTTAGCAATGAAAACTGCTAAAATAGCACTATTTTGCACCCTTGAAATCCGAAATATTCCCGGGGGAGGAACCAGGACCCCCCACTTGACGATGTGGTTAATATTCGCAGGATGGCCATCCTTCCCCGTCTGAAATTCATAAATTCTGACTACGTTACTGATTACAGGTAGGGGTAGCTTGAGTATAACAGTATTCACAGAGATGTGCCCTCCCCAAATGTCCATTATAGTTGCGCCTATGACAAGAAATGTTAGTGTTTGCTAAAAAAAATAATAATAATGTAAAACTTTGCGATAAAAATACCAGAATATGTAGGACAGCAGGTTTTTTTTTTTGTTACAAAGGTGTGTAAAGTTAGTTAAAACAATGATTATTCATTAAACATTTTTTTTTTCATTTAACTATGATTATTGAAGGATATTTTATTAATACTGAACAATAGGTACATTGTCTCTGTTATTAAAATACACACATATATGCATATACGGGAAATATTTAACTATTTATTTTTAAATTTTACGTAAAGAGTTATTGCCTATCTCACTGTTATTAAAATACACACATATATAAATATATGGGAAATATTTAACTATTTATTTTTAAATTTTACGTAAAGAGTTATTGCCCATCTCACATTATTTTGTTTAAAAATTAAGATATGTTGTTGACACGTTGAATTTGTATTTAGAAATATTTTTCATGCTAAATAATATGTCGACTCAAGAATCTTTGTAACTGGGAAAAACATTACACTTCTTGTTAGTTATTGCTTACTCCCACGCATCATTTAGACAAATAATACAAACTCGTACTTCGATTAGTCTTAGTGCGGTACACAAAACAAACACAAGTTGTGATATAATTAAAGAAAAATATCTACCATGAACTATAGTAGCACCGTAAAGTGGGTGTACTTTGCACCAGCATGGGTAACTTTGCACCACCAAAAATATTTGTTTCTATGTCGTTTGGTAAAACAAAGACGCATCACAAATAGGTACCTATTAAAAAAATTATAAATATTACTAGCGACTACGATCACTTGTCTTTCAACTATCAGCATAGAAAATATACATTTTTGGTGGTGCAAAGTTACACATGCTGGTGCAAAGTATACCCAGTTTACGGTATCGAATTTTACTTTGTTTCCATGAAACGTGGCTGAGACCTTGAAATCGTAACGTCACTCCACTCGCCTGGTCAGGAAGGCTGTACACCACTTCGACAAGCATATTCCTACTACTCCAACGAAGCCACTTCGCCAACAACCTTTTCTAAGACAGTTTGTTTGTTCCTTATTTCCACAGGAGAAATGCCTGTCCCTGCTCTCGGTCTATCGCATCTGCTGCTTCCAACAATTGCGTTGAGGCATCCCACTAGACAACGGGCTTCTGTTTTCTTTATAATGAGAAATGTAGAACATTTACACTGTTCTGATTTACTATAGCTAGAATTTAAGTTAAACCCATTTAAAAATAATTTATGTTACTCTCGAATAAAAGGTTTTTGTGTGTCTTACATCTCGATGAAGAATTACAGTAAAAATGGTAAAATTTTGTACTTTCACTATTTCATAAACCAAGTAAGTTTAGACACTTTTCTTTTTCACCACGTAGTTTTTCTTAGAAGTCAACGGCTTTAAAATACAGTTCAAGAGAAAAATGTTGACACTTATTACATAAATAATGCGATGTTATTTAAAGAATGTTTAAATTGAATGAAACCACAATATATTCATTTTAAGATGTAGCTGTTGATGTTATAAACCTCTCTCGTAATTTATTTACTATTTTTTAAGATTTACTGAGCAATTTAAATTGAAAAGTATTCATAAATGTAATATTTAATGTTGATCAAATTTTGTGCAAAACTAAAACTGTACTATTTTATATTAATTTTGTAACGAATCAATAACATGTGAAACGTATTTTAGGCGACTTGGTTTATCAGGAACATACATATATAGTTTTAACTATTTTAATTGCATGATGAAAATCTATATACATTCAGATCTAAAACTTTGTTCACAAAACATTATGGTAAATATGTTTATATCAGTAATAAACGTTTCATATAATTTTGACGCAGTAATACAAGATTTGAAAAAGTTTAGAATGCTTATTTCTGAAACAATTAATTTATGTAATTTTATAAAGTAATTGCTTGCTTGTCGATAGTAAATAGTCTCTAACAGAATTATACTAACTTTGTTAAACATTAAAATATAATATTTTTTAATCCTGAGAAATGTATTATATGTTTACAGACTGAATTACAGTTCCGACAAAGGTTACATTAATATCGTTCTTAAGTGAGCAATAGTTTACAAGTTTGGGAAGGCAAACGAATTTCTCCGAAGACTTTACAGTTTACGGTTTTTCTCATATAGGAGCAGAGAAAAATGTATGTGTTGAGAGCCCTGTTTAACTTTTTTGAAAACACTTTTAAATCGAGAGAGTTAGAGGCTGAAACCAAAAAGGTGTAAACAAGTGCTCTAAAATAAGTTCTGAATACAATATGTTACATACAAAGTTGCATTTAAAAAATGGTTGAAATAAAAAAGGATCTACAAATGGCATAAAAAAGGTATCATAGGAAGTCAAGTCACCCCACTTGCAAATAAGTGTTAAAAATTTTTATACCTAATAGAAATAAAATACACTAAAAATTATCAAATAACCCCCACCACGTTTTCCCCGATCACGCCATAACTACCTTTACGTCGCAGCCATTATTCCATGTACATCAACTCAATTTATAGTAGCCGTCCAGTAATTAAAATGGCATGCCAGCACGAGTACCCACTCTCCGCTCATAGGACCAAATCATTCATTCGGCATTGCCACATGTCATTAAGGAGCTTAAATGTGATATTGGTATTTTGAGAAAATATCGGTATCATTATCCACAAACAGCTTTGCTCTGTACACTATGGCCAACGCGTGCAAAGAAATCACTCTTTATTGATTAGTTTCCCATTTACTGCAAGCAAAAGAAATTTTATATATTTTTTCAATATCAGTACGAACTATCACTGACAAATACACTGAAACGAATATAACATTTATAATTAACTTCCATCACGGATGGTTAAAATGTCGTTAAAATTGTGTTAAATATTTTAAATTTTAATGTATGTACAAAAAGGAATACGTAAACAAAACTTATTTTCGTTTATTCTTGTTGAAATGTGAATATTTAACAGTTGTGCGGCAGAACTAAAGTTCATACAACGAAAATACTAATGCGATATGTTGGGCTATAAATGTAATCGGAAGTGACTTCCGGCTAGCCACTGTGATAAAGTGCGAGCACTCGCTCGTGAAAACTACAAGTCGACCGTTCATCTGCGACGACAGATATATGCTCTTGCTTTCCAACACCGATTGTACAACACATACTGACATACTTGCCATTTTAATAGTAATTTTTTTTCTATAGCATAAAGGAACACGGAATAACTTCTTAATCAACTAAGCAATACAAACCACATTTAAGAAACTTTAGAACCTTATAACTGGCCTCTACTATCATATAAACCACATGAAAACAATGGGACCTCGCAGTATGTTTCCTGCACATGCCAAAAATGTCACAATTGTGACTTTCCCCACCATCTCAGTTTCAATTCCGACCAACAGATGCCATACATGTATAACGGTTATTGTTTTATATTCACATGTACAAATAATTTAAAAAAGCTTTGTTTTACTTGAGCTATTATGCTATCCAACCAACTCTATTTTAAAAATCTTAAAAACTGGGAAATAACATTAAATGTCATAAAACTACTTATTAAACATTTAATTATACCAGGGATAGTAATCATTTTGTGCAAGGTTATAAAGACACCTCGCTATTCACCAGTGCACTGTGGCTCCCTACAGTGCCCTGGTTAAAACCAATGCCCTCCCAAACAAAATTAAAAAATATATATAATAAAGAAACTAAATGACAGTTCCTGCCACCCCCCTGCAACAATCAATCTTCACAACTCTATTAATAACCTGGACCTTCCCTCTTTTTCCAGTGCCATATTATTTTTAATGCATTTTACCGCTGAGTGGTTACAATCATATTCTGTCGAGAGGGTTTATATTGTGTCTACGTCGGTTATTCCCTCTCTTCTTAGACTATAGTGTAGCTATAGGTACATTTAAGGAGGTTTCCATGGCCCCAACCGCGGCTATGCAAGCCTCCTCTGCAAGAAATCTCCCCCTTGTAGACGTGTGGGGCTCAGCCTTGAGACGCACTTAGGTCCCGGACCTCCACCATAACAAAATAGATTAGGGTAGGTTAGGGGAAAAATATTTTCCATATCTGTGATTGTGCATCCAAATGCTCAATATCAATACAAAAAATTAGTGATTTTTTATTACATTTCGTCAACATTCTGATATTGTGTGAAAACATTGTAAATATTTGTACTTTGTACAACGGTGTATGGAAGATAAAAATGGCGGAGTCAGTTGAAGTGTCTGCCACTAATTTAACTAAATTAATTTACAATTCTCATGATAGTAAAAAACTTGTAGGAGGTCTCTTCTGCGACTTATCTAAAACATTTAACTTCTTGATCACAATATACTTCTAAGTAAAGTGCAGTACTATGGTGTACAAGGTACAGAATTAAAATGGTTCACATCATACATATGTAACAGATGTCAAGCAGTAGGTCCTGATAAAAATTAATCATATTCTGGTGTAGGTTAGGTGAGACATGGTGTCCCTCAAGGATCCATCCTTGGGCCATTACTTTTTTATTTTACACGTAAATTATTTACCATATAACATTTCTGATAATGCTAAAACAATCCTTTTTGCTGATGACATGTGTATAACTTATATCCATGTAAATTACCAATCGTTGGTTAATGATATTATTGATAATATTAGCAAATTAAAGAGTGGCTGGATATAGATATAAACAAATTATCTTAAGTTTCGTACTAAGAATTCTGAGGAATATAATTTGCATATTTATTGTGGTGATATTGTTATTAATGAAATTAGTAATAAGACATTTTTAGACCTTCAGTTGGATAATTATTTAAAAGGTGACAATCATATAGATGTCATTATTCCTAAACTTAATTAAGCATTTTCCCGTACTTACCATAGATAAACATATACTGAATATCGTAAATTGGGGTGACTGACCAGCAACACTTTCTAAGGTTGGACTTGCAATTATTCATCAATGAATGCTCTTTAAAGTTCATAGAATACATTAAAACTATTATCTAAGTGTAATGATCAAGAATTTGGGTCTAAAAATATTTCTGCTGATGAAATTGTTTTTAATAAATTGTGTTCATTAGTGTTGCTTATCATACTTACGAGGGTGTCACTAGCCACACGCATGCTAATTAATTGGTGTTGCTAAACAACTGCCTGGTCTTAACATTAAAACTCTTAAAAACAATAAAATTTTCTACATAATACACACAGACACTTAACAACATAAATGTGGAAAACAGTAGAAAAGTACATGAAAAATTATACTCTTACGTTGATATTGTCATCAAAATCTTACTACTCTTTCGGGTTAACATTAAAATTGAAGGGCTTAGTGCGGTATAGTGACAAGCCACACTTTAATGAAAAGTAAGATTTTATTATTTTCAGAGCCAGCACTGCTGTATCTGCCATCGGTGAAAAATGATTTTAAACATTGCAATAGGTGACACCAGTATCTCAAAATCATCTTAATGCTCAACTGCCATTTTTCACACATTTCTCTCCTGTAACATGACACAGTTCAAGATGGCTGGCATCAGTGAACGCATGCTATGTTGTAACTAAAAATATCGTGTTCCTGAGGAATGTTTGGACAGCGACGATGAAAGAAACAGTTCCATTATTGAAAAATGTGATTTGGATGTATCCTACAAACCAAATATCGACAAATCTACAACTACTTCGTCTGATATAATTATTAATATATAATGTGTGGCTTGTCATACTCTTGCTTCCAATATTATGTACTTCCTGTCGCATGTAGTGACATGCCAAATAATTACTAAAAAAGTGAAAAAAATAATATAACATTTATCCTTTTTTGTGTAGTACATTTTTATTAAATTAGCTTGTAAATTATATTTTATTATCATGAAAAATTGTAACCTATATTAATATCACTGGTATGAAGATAAATGTGGCATATCATTACCTTGCATGCATGTTTACTTTGGTAAAGTATTATCACACAAAAATGCTTGTTATTTGTTACTACATTTGATATCAAATAAAGGAAATAACGTAGATGTAATGCAGTCCAGGGGGCCGAAGCTCTATGGGGAATGTATTGCCCATTAAAATATAAGGCAGATCGAGTTAACCAACAACAGAAAAATCAATGATTTTTATTTTTTATGCCCAATACATTGTAATAAATTTTAATAACAAAACTAGCTTTTAACTGGACATTTTAAAGTTTAAAACTGATTGAAACATGAACATTGAGATAATTATTCAAACTCGTACTTCAATAATTACATTGGCTACCCTGAACCTATCGATTTTGTGTCGTCTTCTTCGTAATTCATCAAAGAAGGACGCCTTGAGAATATTCATTATTATTTCCTAATACCTGGGCACACTCATGTGGCATCTGAAAAGGATTTTATTTTAATAGAGGTGCCACAGGAAGATTACACAAATATTTTCACCGACAGAATGGCTCGACGTAATGAAGAAAGCGAACAAAAAGCGACCCTTCATAGCTATAAGTATGTCAAAAGCTGACAGTATGGAAAGCCTTGTAAAACAGTAGCAAAATCTAAGGAAACAAAATGTGGCCAGCCCATGAACTTTTCTTCCATACTTTCATTCAAGTTCCCTTACCAAAACATGACTAGCTTCTTAATTAATCGTGCGGTGAATGAACACTGCAAAGAGGTGAATTTGTATATGGTTGGCAGACCTGTAGGAATACAACTATGTAATCTGCTGAGAAAAAACACGGAACCAGTGAAGATTAACAAGAAGAAGTTAGATTATGTGTGACGCCTCCTTCCTTTTGTTCCTCCTGTCCACCACAACTTCTACGATGGACTTGAACCTCACAGTGCTACAGATACCAATGCAGATGTGAAAATCATAAGTTAAACTTTGTTCTGCGAAAAGGAAATACTTTGAATACTATTTCTGGTTGCTACCTATTTTAGCAAAGGTAGTAACACATCCAAGTAATTTATGTCAAGAGAATCACAATTATGTTATAGTAAATGGTCTAACATTTTCCATATACACCACATGTGTGTCTTGAACTCATGAAATGTAAATAAAAGGAAGTTAATAATATGATATATGTACATTTTCACACTAGTACTCACCAATGTTCAGCAAATTATAGGATAAGCAATAAAGTGACAAGCCACAAATATTCATGCACAGTTACGTAAAATACATTACTACTACCATCAGTGAAAAACAATTTGGCCATTATGCTCTCCAATAATTAGGCTGGACAATCCTTTATCCATTCAATTAATTATTCTAATAAACAGAATAATAGAATTTGTCAAATATTAAAAATAGCTACATCTCAGTATATGCATCATGCGGCTTGTTACTATATTGCACTAAGCCCTTCAATTTATTATACCTCTTCAAAGGTTTCTAGGTGGTTGAACCTGACCAATAACTGGTGTCAAATGGAAATTACACTTATCTTCCACTTGTAGATACACAAACAAAGCATTCCCTAAAGTGTCCATCTCGCTTGTAGGTTGCCTACGAAGAAACTGTGCTTCAAATGTAGGCTCATTTTTGGTAAGCAAACAAATATAAGACTGGCTGTGAAATTTCACAATCACCCAATCACCCACAGTCAAATCCTCTTCTGTCACCAGGCTTACATTAAAATATTGTTTTTCGTTAGTAAATTATGTGTAAACCACTAGAATGTTGATTATACGATGAAGGGGCTTCTGAGGAGATATCATGTATCCTAACTTCTGTGTCTATTTCGGTAGGAGAGATATCATTTTTGAATGTCATCACATGCGTTTGTGGAGTCACTTTCAAAGTCTGCTTCATATATACTACGCCCAGGCTAGATAGCAACTTTCCTGCGTTGCAACCTTGGCTTTGACAAACTATCATACCGCACAGACCGTAGCATTTCGAGGACAGAATCTTCGATGTCAACATTGGTTTGCTCTCTACCGTTACCAATAGGGATTTCTTGATTGGTTAAGGTGATCTGTACTGGTAGACGGGACAATAATTTCTGAGGATCATGTGGAATAATGCCACATTTCCTGAAGCCAGCCTGGACGTTTTTCTTGGCACATGGCTGTATTTCTTTCAGAAGACATTTCAGCAAATGACGGAAGTAGTATTATTATGTTCTTTCTGGGACAAGGAGTCGGAGTGTGGCACAGTGTGGCACCACCTGCCATGTTGTGACATCACGGCACTGGCCGTGATGGTGGATGACCTTGACCTTGATGTTGAGTGTCAAATTACCAAAATTTTCCAAAATTTCGAAAATTTTAAAAAAATTCAAAATTTCAAAAAAAAAATTTAAATGAAAAATATCAAAAATTCCGAAAAAATTCCGAAAAATTCCGAAAAAAATATTACCTCCATCTTGTTTCCGGATGCCATAGTGTTTCCGGGCGCCATATTTTTTTTGGACCCCATATTGTTTCCGGCCGCCATCTTGTTTCCGGCCACCATCTTGGGGTTTTTCCGAAGCTTCCGAACATTTTTCGATTTCGCATTCCATTATAACCCCGCATGTATTTAATAACTGAAATTTTAATGAAAAACTTTTTAATAAAATCTATTTAAAAAATTTTTATATAAAAATAATTTAATTAAATCAACTACTGTCACGTTTTACCCGGACGAGCTCCATCGACATACTGATTTCCCCCTCCACTTTTTACATGTATATATAAATTTACCCCCCTCCCCCTTCCACTTACTTTCCTTTATTTTAATTGGCTGTTAATCACGTGATGAATTCTCCCCTCCTTCCCCTACTTTCCCCTCTCCGACACTCGTGTTATAACCCACTCACACTACTACATCCCCTCCACCCCACCCCTCCGTTCCTCTTTCCAAAAAAAAAATTTTTCCCCACCATCATTTCCACTAGCCAATAGGAACGTCTCCCCCCCCCCTTGCATAGTGATTTAATAAAAATCTATGTAGTGCGCACACAGTATGTTTTTCTCCAGTATCAACGTATCTCTTAAGATTAAATGTGGGCTTGCTGTTCAGCAGGACAAAAAATACTATCTGCTATAGTGGCATACGGAAGGTATAAATCTGTAACATTGCTAGACAGGGAGAATGAGCTACCATACTTGCCCAAAGATTTTTCTCATCTACGCAGCGCACGAAGTACCTTCAGTGTACAAGTTCCTGCCAGATCATCTAAAAGAAGATGAGGACATTCTGGACTGTTTTCCATGCAAGGTGTGTTTCCAGGGCTGTACTTCGCTTCCGGACACACCACATCGCAGGAGTTGGTGCAAGGTGCGATGTCGCTCGTCAACGACCAGCACTTCATCCACTACAGTCCACATCACATCCAGTGACAGCAGTGCTCCAAAGATGCCTACCAGCGAGACCGAGTACTGATGTTTTTCACAAGTAATTTGCATGCAGTAACATGTACTGTAACATCCAAGGCTTTTGTTCGCAAGACACATTCACCATCAAGCAGGTGTCAATATCAGACAGTGACGATGACCTGACGACAAAAGTTTTCACCTTTGAACCACCATGCCCCTGTGATCATCTGAGCCGTGCCACACAACAATTGTACCGACTGCAAACGTACCAGAAACATGGACTCAAGTGGGATTCTGGCAACATTCCATACACCCAAATATCCAATGTCTTGGGTTACATCTTAAATGAAGATTGCCTAGTGTTTGTCATCGGAAATGGACAAAAGCTTGTGTTATGTAGTGTGTGCTCGAACAGCATTAAAATTATCGATGCGCATAAGAAGTTTAAGTGCCCTACATTCCGGAAACTTGTTGAAATGTATACTGATAAACTTCACAACTGCGAGAAAAATAAACTTTGTGCACAGTGTAACTCGGAAGCCCAGAGACTTTGGTTTTATGATAACCCATGGTATGTGTAATAATTGATGATGAACGAGAGAGACTTTGCTGTACAGAAGTTAATACTGAATGTAAAATTAAAAATGTAAATGTATTGCATTGTAAATAAGTAGTATTCGAAAAATAATTTGTCTTTACGTTTACGAATCTGTCAAGTAATAAAATCCATAACCAGAAAATCCAAATAATATAAGTGGTTTAAAAACAAAATCTAGCTAATGTTTACCATGAACACTTAAGCTCTCAACAGAGGTGCATACCTAATAAATAGCCACTCACTACCAAATTTAAAAAAGTTGACAATTTAGTACATGTAAATCAGGAATTTGCAAAAGGTACTAAGTCCACTTTTTGAGAAAATTCTGATTATACGAGATTTCGACTCTCCGAAGCATTCTCTTGGCTGTCAGCAACAAAAGAAACCAAGCCCTATGCAATAACTACGTTAAACGGACTAGTAAATATATGTGGAACTTGCAAGAGGTACCATGTCCTGGACTTAGTATTTTTTGTTAATGACAAATGATATGGACATTACAAGGGCACTGTGATTCTCTATTTTAAACAGTGCTGTTACTACCAGTTCGTTTGCAAATCATACTTGAAAGGAGTTGTTGAAGTTCATGAACAGCTTCATACCTTTAATCTTCAGCTCCAAGGACAGAAATGGAACTGTAACAATTACAAGTTCAAAACTTGAAGATATTCGCGGTATGTGAAGCGGTCACAATCTAAGACAATATACTACACTAGCAGCCTGCCACAAACTGATAGACATGTCCATGAATGTGCAAACAGTGCATTACTTCGTTTATGACTTACATTACTGTCTACGAAGAATCTGTTCCCATGTTGTTCAGTAGTTCTTTCTTTTTTTCACTAGCATATACAACAGTTCCAATAATCTACACCAAGGACATTGCGCTTTCTATGATAGTGTACTACATAACATTGCTTTATGGGCGTAAAGTACCAGTTGGTAGTGTATTTCAAAAGTTTCTTGTTCCACACACACAAAACTTTCAAGTTATCCATTATTGACTACCTGTTTAGTTCCCAGATCCACAATTATAATTATTTTGTTCTTTCCCTACAATTTGTTCGCTTGGACTTGGAACCTTTTGCGAATTTCTAATTCACACACACACACACGCACACACACACACACATATATACATATATATATATATATATATATACATCCCCCCCCCAAAAAAAAAAATACTGTTCCATCACAGGATGGAGAAAAGAATATTGCATAGAGTGACTACGCATCATATGTGAGTTAGTGTACAAGTGAAACATGTATAAAAATTATTTTCACAGTAGACTATGGACGAATTAGAATCATATACGTAGCTACCTGCCCGTCTCTGCGTCGTCGCGAGAAAAAGGTAGCGAGCTGTTATCAGTAACCTTACGACTCAGCCCAGCAAGGTGTCTGAGTGGGGAGAGAGAGGGTGAAGCAGGTCGTGATGCTTGAGGCATGTGCACGCCTCCAGCTTCTGTCTAGCCAACAATACAACTTGGACAATGTAATAACGTATAACTTTGTGACTTTACAAATCTATATTTGGCAAATGGCTGCTTCGAATTGAAAAATACAAACACTGTTGAATTTATTATTAAATTCTGATCAAGTAGCGTTTTTTTTTCGATGTGTTCACGGGGCTTATACTAATAAGGTCCTGCGAAAAAAATCATATTTAATGCTGTGTAAAAAAATTTAAACATATGTTTATTTGCAAAAAGAATAATATGGTACATACAAGTAAAACACTTACTTAAAAATATCTTTCTCATTGATCCAACAATTTTCTCGATCACTATGTCCAACCCAACGTACATATACTTGACTTTTACATCGTTTCAGTATCTTCTCTACCAAATACACATCAGGGAACTTCGTACGCTGTATCTCTTCTGTATAGAAACCTCCGATAATAGGCTCGTCATGTAGATCTTCTAAATAATACATGCGAGGGTACGAATGTCGTATACGCACAATCCTGTATAGTTCAGCCGATCAGTTGTGACGGTAGGCCTTATGAAACACTCCACGTTGCTTTGAGAGTTGAACCAAGTCTCCAATAGACACTTTAGGCTTGCGAGGATCCTTCTTCTTCTCGTCGGAGTATACAGAACGAAGCAAGGCATCGTCCTTAACATCTTTAGGCTTCATGTGCGTTGTGGAGTGAACCGCACTGTTATATTCACGAACATGTTTCGGTAACAACTCCACCCATCCGTAGTTTCCATGAGCCGTGAAATGCTTTCAAAGTTTAGTTTAGTTCTATGAAAGCGTTCAACGATGCTCGCTTTGATTCCCGAGTAAGTCGAATAGTGATTTATGTTATACTTTTTCATCAATGTTCGGAAATCCGCGTTAAAATATTCCCGTCCATCATCTGCATGAATGTTAATAGGAATTTGTCCGAGGGCAAGAATACTTGCCATACCTTTTCAAACTTCGCCTGTTGTCTTGTTTTTTAGTGGCAAAGCCCAGGAATATTTTGAAAAAGTGTCGATGACAGTCAAAATGTATAGATTAATTTATTCTCATGAGAAAAATCTTGCATTTCTATTAGGTCTGACTAAAATGTTTCGTGCAGACCTTTCATTACGTATTTCCTTCTAGGATAGTTTTTTTTTCCAGCTGATTTATGAAGTTCGCTGGAAATAGCATATTTGATCAGTTTACTATGTAGCCGGCCTCGGTCAATTCTTCAGTTATGGAAATTATCTCGTTGGTGTGCGATCGGTTGCCCGCTGCTTGCGAAGCCAGGAGAATTCTCAACCTGACAAAAAAGCACATTTGGATAGTCCCAGAAAATGTAGTCGATTTTATTTCGTGATACAAGTTTCTGAGTTAAACCTCTACCAACGGACATGCTTAACTTAGGAAATAGTCCAGCTATAATGGCGAATTTTTCGTGCTATGTATCTTTAAATCTTCGTGTTGCAGGATTATTGTTGGCGTAATGTGCATGGCTGTACCGCAGCAACAGACGATACCTGCGCAGATCTGATTCGGTATAATGTCCTGGTCGTCTGCGAAACAAAAGTTCACATTACCTCTGCGTGATTTTTTTTAACTGTACGATTGCCGAGTTGTAGTATATCTCCGGCCAAAAACTTTACGTCTTTACTTCCGAGAAACCATTTACCATCGTGGTTCTGCAGACCATATACAGAGTCGCTGTTCCGGTCAGAAAACGAAGCGATGTAGTGGTTAAGAAGCGAGCTGGCTTCAGGCCCCCCCTTCCTGCACTCGTTTTAGCACTCGCTTGTGCAACAGTTCAATCAAAGGCCTATCATCTTCGTCCGAATAATCGTCTCGGTCAGGCGTAACTCTTTTACGTTTACGATTCGGGTGTTGTTCTTCCTCTTTGATTTCCTGTTTGATTTCTACTGTAGGTGAAGTATCTTTGCGAGGACGTGACGCGAGTTTGTCGAGACGACTAATGATCGGTCGGAAGGCTTCTTCTCTTCTAACCTCGAGTGCTAATCTGTTATTTTTAGCTAGTAAATGTTTTGTGTGTACTGCTTCTATTGATTGCTGGATATCACTCGTCAACACAGTCCCGTCTTCCATTGTTAACTGAGTAGAAAGTATGTTTACGTATTATATTTGTACAATCGTTGTTATTCGTGATTTGCCAAAATAACTTTCTCAATTTTATCGAATAGCTCAGAACACATGTCCTGTATCTTTTTACTATGTCTCACAAGGTCTGTTTTCGTTGCCAGTTTCGAAATAAGCGTGTTTTGCAAGTACCTTAATTCATCTTATCTTTGTGCATTAGAAACATTAATTAAATCTTGTAGTCTAGCTTCTATACCCTCTATATGTTGGTCGATAACAATCAGGTCGTCCAGCAGTTTATTCTTAACACTATCAATCTTTTTTTCCGATGAGCGACAAGTCTCTGCGAATGTAGTGATACGTGCTTCCATCAACACATTTGCAGAACCTTTATAACTTCGAAACTTGGAAACAGTACCGTTACTCATGGTAGGGCACATACGATAAACTGATCGAAACCTCTTCTATACCGTCCCTTATGTAGGTCGCAGTTTTTCACCAACACTAGAAATCCAAACTTATCTTTCCAGCACAAAGAACACATGTCATTGAATTCAGCAAATGTCATATCTGTGTTAACATGATCGTCATACACATGTTGCAAATTTAGCTCATTCATATGATACAAAACCAACAAATTGGCATTGTCATGTATCAATTGCTTGGGTATGCGTGAATACATCTGACACAAATAGAAGCAGTCAACACCCACATGACGTCCCATGCAAAAGTACTCTTGAAGACAAGTATGTTTCTCGCAAGCAATGTCGTCAATTACAATCACAAGAGTTCGTCTTAGCTTTGCTCGGTGGTATAACTTGGCCATTGTAACTGCATGAAAAATAACCGATTTCTTCTATAGCCTGTAAAATTCGAGCCAGTCGTTGGTACTTCGGCTGCTGGAGCGATTTCGAGTGTAGGTAAAAATTTTCTAATCGAAGTCCATTCAGTTATTCGAGTAAACTAAGAAGTACACAGGTTTTTCCTCCACCACTTGGCCCCGCTATAATAGATCTGATCGTGTTAGGCAGTAGGATACCATGGCGCGATTCATTGGTTGTTTTCTCAGCTTCTGTTACATGCACAGGAAGAGTAACTTTCTGTTTGATTATCTCCATGATACTGAACCAAAAATGTATAAAAGAAGGTTATTTATATATTTGTAGCTCAGTTTACTCCTATGTCTCTTAAAGCGAAGACAGAAAAATCTGGTCACTGTACCGTCGACTCCCTTATCAATAGTCTACCAGTCGAGCAACATATTCCTGGATACAAGTTTTGTGGGCCAGAAACAAAATTGAAAAGAGGCTAGCGCTTGGTTATAGTGGTATAAACGCACTTGATGAAGCTTGCAAGTGGCACGACGCAGCCTACGACCAACACAAAGATTTAGAATCTAGGCACGAAGCCGATAAATTACTAGCATACAGGGCCGACGAAATATACAAAGCACCAGGCACAGGTATCGGAGAATAAATAGCAGCCTGGGGTGTCTCCAACATAATGAAAGCAAAGGTTAAATTAGGTATGGGTTTGCATCCAGTCAAAACCAAAAAATCGCGTAAAACAAGTTCCAAAGGAAAAAGTCGCTTGCCAAGAAAAAAGCAGGGTATGAAGACTGAGGCATCCTGCCCGCACTTATTCCTGCTATAGGAGCCCTGGCCGGTATTGCAGGTGCAGTAACGAACATTGTAAGTGCGGCGAAGAAAGCTTCTAATGACCGTAAACAGTTAGACGAAAACACTCGTCACAGCCATAAACTAGAAGCAATTGCTATGGGTAGAAAAAACTGACTAGGTTTGTTCATTCGTCGTCCGTACCATGGCGGAAGTGCAGGAAAGAAGAAGAAGAAAATGAAAATGCGTCGCGCGAAAATATCTTAAGGTCCCTGCCTAGAAGACCACTCACGAACATTTACATAGAAGTTTACGCAGGCAAATTAAAAATACCAAACTTTAGGGGATTGTATATGTGTAATAAACTACCTTCAAAACCCAAACAAAACGAATGTGGCATATTAAACCAGGATACTTCAGATGGTCCTGGTACACACTTGGTAGCTTACAAAAAGTGTGGGAGAAGAGCTGAATATTACGACAGTTTCGGCAATTTGCGACCACTGCCCGAACTGTGCAAGTACCTTAAAAACATTTTACTAACGTACAGCTATGAAATAGAGCAATCACCAAACTCATGGAACTGCGGACATTTGTGTCTTAAATGTCTAGCAAAGAATAATGAAAAGTGAATTTAGTTTCATACACAAAAAGGGTAGCGTGCCTAGTACTTTTCGTCAGTATGTCTGTGTCAATCATTATGAGTGGTAATACCTCTGAACTGAGAGCTACATTTTATCCATCTCTGGAACTAGGAGATGGGGACTGGAGCATCGGTCTCGTTGATTTTCAAACTTACAATTCCGTGGCGAATATCGAACAAAATAAAAATTCATTTTTCATTATGTGCCGAAAGGAACGACTGAAACGAGGGAAATCAACATTCCTACCGGAGCTTACGAATTAGGAGACATAGCTAATTTCATCAAGAAGTCTCTACCGGCAGATGTGGCTTTCGAACTAGGCGGAAATCCAAACACCTTGAAGGCGGAAATATCCTGCAGTGAAAATATAGACTTTACGAAACAGGATATTATTGACTCGATGCGTGGGTTCGAACCCAGAGTATACAAAGCAGGACAAATGCACATGTCTTCACAACTCGTCAACATTATAGCAATAAATGTGATACATATAAATTGTAATTTGGCAGGTAGCAGCTACGTGAACGGAAAGCCTAGCAGCTCGATATACGAGTTTTCACCTGTCGTTGGTCCTGGATATAAAATCGTGGAAGTACCCCAAAAGTATCATTTATATTCTGGTCATTGCAAAGAGCTATCAAGAAGTTACTGTGTCAGTGGTTGACCAAAATTACAAACTATAATACATTTCATGAACGAAGAAATCACTGTACGACTACATTTGAAAAGATAGGACTAAAGTTCGCATGAAAAGTTAATTTAGGTAAGCGACCCATCGAACCCTGGATCAGTTCGTCGCGAACTATCAGTGCGCTAACAACTACTAACGTCAAGTTTATTTGTTCGCAAGGCTACAAAATGAATCGCAATGGTAGACGACATTCTCGACGTAGCACGACGAGCTGAATTTGACGACCAAATCGAAAAACATGTATTCCATTGTTACCAACCGTATTTGGCAGGCCCGTTCGCGCCTGGGAGAGAAGTTCGCTTACCAATACAACGCCAGGATATCTACATTCTTGCTTGCTAATCTTTTTGGCGTGTACGAAGCACGCTTACCAAGGCCAACGGGACTCACCCTACTACCACAAAGTTTGCTCGCAACGGTATACTTCACTTATTTGAGCGTATTATTTACGAGTTTAACGGTGGGGCTATCGATGAAACGAGTGACGTTGGCATAACTGCCACGATAAAAAAAACTACCTCACATTTACACCCAACAACCATGCTTCAGTCGAAATGGTCGATTGGGGTCTAGGCGATAACTATAAGGTACCTGAAGGTCGATTCTCGAGTTGTTGCGAGATTATTTCATACTGCTTAATTTCACTTCCTAGATTTCGAAACAATTTTCTCACTATAGCGGAATGGTATTCTTGAGTACAAATTCCGAAGAACAGAATCTCAGTGCGAGATTCTTGTGATTCTCGAACTTCCGGCAGCGAACACATACAGGTGCTACGAACATCTCTGATATTTTATTTTCTGAACGCACTTTCGTTATGTACATATACAATACCTAATGTAGCACGTGGCAGCAGAGTTTAAGTTAAAGATATTTGGAGAAATGGAATCTTTCGCAAAGAAAAAAATTACGAACGAGCAGAAATTTATACTTTTGGAATTTATTGAAGGTTAGTATGTGAAATGCACTATGTAGTATACTTAGCTAACAAGTTATTATTTTGTTGCAATTGTCGGTACTTACTGCACACGATGTGTAAATAGTGTAGTAACTAGAATATACGTCAAGGTACAAACTCAATCATAACATGTTATACAGTACAAAGATTAACAAACTGTGTAGGCCTACTTGAAACAAAAAGTAATATTACATAGGCTTACATCATACAAACAGAAAATTCCTTAATAGCCTATAATTAACTTATGTAATTCGATTTACAGGGAACGAAAAACTGGCGAAAGGAAAATTGAGTGGCGAAAGAAAATGTTGAAGCATGGGAATATGTAACAAAAAAACTGAATGCCTGTGCAGGCCCACAAAAAAACTTGGAGGGACTGGAGAAAGGTTAGTAATTTAAGTTTAAGTGTCTTGTGTGTTAATGTAAATATACCATGGGCTGTGCCCATAAACATATTAGTTGAAGTCTTGCATTTATGCAAGTAGCCTAGGTGATTATAGAATGTGTACAGTCAGTAGTGCTGTAAATAGGTTATAGGCCAAGAATGTGTATTTATTCTGTATGAGAAGGTGCAGAGAAGGGCTGCTAGGTGGGTCACAAATAAGTGGAGGACACAGGGGGAGAGAGGAGGAGGATTTCAGACCATCAGTGATGGTGAGAGGACTGGGGTGGGGCACACTGCAGGAGAGGAGGAGAGTGGAGCGGCTGGTAAGGTTGTTTAAGGTGGTGAGGGGGGTAGGTGGATGGGCACAACTGGGTGTCAAGATACAGAGAGATTTATTCAGAGAAGGGGTGATCATGAGTGGAAGATACAGAGGGCGGGGAAGAGGACAGAGAGAGAGGAAAAAACTTTGTTGGTGAGAACGGTGCAGGATTGGAATGAATTGGCGAGGGATGTGGTTGACGTGATGGGAGCGAGGGAGTTTAGGAAAAAGTTGATGGGGTCAGAAAATTGAGAAGAGGTAGGTTAAGCAAATCCTTGCCACAGGGCTGAGGCCCAATTGCAAGAAGAAAATATAATTGTAAAATTAATGTAACATCAAAGTTAGTTCGAATGACTAGATTTTTACTCGATTTTATTAAATAATGCCTACATATCTAACTTACTTTCTCTGAATGTTTCAAATAAACAGTTTTTGTTTTTTCTAGAATAAAAAGTATACACAGTGAGAAAGAATCTGTATTTATTAGTTTGTGACAAGCAGGCTGCTCCAAATGTACTACATTACTTACAGTACTTTCCCTTAAGATTCCAACCTTTGCCACACCTATTTCTGGAGCACCTACATTTATGTGTTCATTTTACAAGTCACAAAATTGGGAAATAAGTGTGAAAATAAATGTGAAACTAATTTATTAGGTCTGATCATGTTAACATAAATAACATTGAGAAGTCAACAAAAATTAATATTTGTTCGTGAAAATTCTTCACGAGTTAGTGGATCTAGTTTACAGATATGCCCTAGATGAAAATAAACAGCGTTATAAAATCAAGTTTAGTATAAAATTCACTTTGAGAAATAGGGAAAATAACATTTATATAATTTGAAATTCAAGAAAGTTCTCTATTGTCAGTACAGAAAGAGATACAACCCATTATTGATTTACTTTTTTTTTTTTTAAAAGTGGCCTACTTCTTGTATTAAAATGTTTAACAGTTGCCTGATGAGTTGAAAACAGCTTGTCTTATTAAACACAATGCTTTTCGAAAGGAGGGTTAAAATGTCCTCAATTGAAGGATATCATAATGCAAAAATGAGTTTGTAATGTAAAATTTTTGTACTTTGTTGGTTTGGTTTGTTAGACAAGTATTGCTATTTACTATAAATATTATTTTTTTGCACTGCCTAATGTTACATTGTATCAACAAATGCCATATTCCTTGCCCTGTTGCTGAGGTCTACAGCATACTAAATAAACAAATAAATAAAAAAACAAAGTTAATGACTTCAATACATCCAGTCAAGCTCCACTTGCAGTTCTACGTACATTAGGAGTACTGTGCCTACTTTCTAAAGCAAATTATTGTAATTATTGTCAAAATAACATGTAATATATCAGAAGTAGCCTAATGGTTAAGCGTGCAATCTTTACTATTAATGTCGTTACTTGTTAGTTCTCTTAAAATGTAATAAACATGTATAAAATATTGTTAAACATTTCTGTATGTTGCTTTATCATGGTATGATTTAAAAATTTTCATGGTATGATTAAAAAAATGCTGCAAAATCGAAGGCAGCAGCATACAAGAGGGAGTGTAACAAAACTGGGCGAGGACCTCCACAGGTTGATGAACTTGATGCCTTCAACAAAAGGATTTTAGAAGTAACTGGCACCATTATTGTGTTTGGCCACTTGACAACAGAAGAATCAATTATTCGCTGGCCTGAAGATCATTTGGTATGTCTTTGTGAGTGTTGCATGGTTGTTTAAGATTATGCAACTAAAGCGAGTTTTTTTAGTACTCTCTATTATATTTATATAGTTATGTTTACGGATATTTGCAGTGCATTATGCATATCATCATTGATACCAGTCCTGTTTTTCAAACTTTGTGGTTTTCATTCTATGGCAGCAAATTATAGCCCACTGTATTTTCTCAGTAAATACATGAGTTGTACCTGTATATCAGTAGGAGCACAACTTATGGTTACGAGATAAAGGCATATGAAGTTTTAGTGGGAAAACAAATTTGGGTGTCAAAAACTTTCACTGTAACTATAATAAAACCTTTCGTGTTGGAAATATACGTAATTGTTGCTAATACTGTGTTATGATAATTGTATTATTTTCACCATAGAAATATGAAAATACAAAGTATTTTTACGGAATCGACAAAGTAGCTACTTTGTGTACACTAAATATGTGGTCGTATTACTATCAGAGAGAAGTGGCAATGTCCTTTATTGTTTGTGGATTGCAAATAAACTTGAACAGTGTTAACACTTCTACATATGTATTAGCTTGAAAATGATAAGTGAATGTCCAAGCATCAAAAACATCCAGAAAATTATAGTAATATGTTTAGTGCATGCAAATATTCAATGGTTACTTTGCATGTTTTGGATAGTCTTTGTAATCACCTATAAAATATTTGGCATTAAGGCTTAATTGTTATGTACATCGTGCTCTACACTGAGAGTAGTACTGGTGTGTGTGAATGTCACAGCTTATATCTTCTTCACTGGCTTTATTAATTGCCCTTGTTCAATGAAATCTTCTTTAATTTGTAAATCCTAAAAATGTTCAATACCTTTATTATATTCATTACTTTTGCACTCCAGCGAATGGAAAAAATGTTGGTCAGCGGTTAACATTGAGGCCTGTAGCGCTGGTGAGGGGTGACATGATGTTTAGTACAGAGCATGAGAATGTATGGGCGGAAGAAATGGATCCCCGTGAAAATCTGCCGACCAGTGGCATAGTCCAGCACGACTCCTACAGGCAAAAATTTTGCACTTCAGAAACTGGCTCTTTCTCAGAATATAAATATAAAATCAGGCAAACTTTAATATGGAAGAATTGTTTACATATATGATAAGAACTTCATTACAATGTTAGGTAATGGTTTGCTTATTTCATCCATCTTTTAAATGAGATGGGTTATGTAGTTATCTTAGATAACTTTTGTGTATGTGCTTAAATTATTGTAATATGATATCAGTATAAAGTTCTAAACATAATTAATTATTTTAGTTTGTTGATGCTCACATGGACAATGCTGAGGAGCAGCCAGCAGTGTCAGAAATGGAAAGGAAGCAGCAGCTTCTGTTGGAATCATATGCATCTGTCAGCATCCAGTGATGAAACTCTTCCGAACAGTACAACATACTATAATGTTGAGACTGTACTATCTAAGGAAAGCTATCAGGAAAACCCTAAGTGTTCTCCAGAGATATTAAGAACACCATTCCTTAGAAGTGAAACACCTCGTCCTCAATCAAAAAAGAGTCCTATGTAATTCCAGAAAGGCAAGTATGAATGAAATCAAGTATGTACCACATATTAATAGATCACACTCACATGAAGTTAAATAGACATATTGACCACATGTAATCATGGTTACATCATTTTTTGGTGAGACCAGTTTGCTCTGACGGTGAAGGGATTTAATTCTGTGGACTGGAAACATTGGCTATCTGACAGCCTGAAGGCAAACTATGGTTTAATATGAAATTTACATTAAAATGAATCCTTGAAGTATGGTATTTATATTAATGTTTCCAGTCCAGTAATTTTGTTCTAATTTAAACTAAACAATGCCAAAATTCCATTACATGCAGAGTTTTCATTATGTAAGTAATCATGATGTTACCAAAAATACTAAATTTTCTATGTAATTTTATCACAAAATATTATCGCGTTTTTCATTTTAATCACAAGTGGAATAAGAAAGAAATTTCGGCAGTAATATGTGTTCAGTTTGTTTTGTCATTTGAGTTTCAAGTTTTCAGTAAGCAAATACTTTTTTAACCTGAAGTGAAATAGGCCTACACTCATAGTGACTGTGTAATTAACCTTTATTTACACAGTTAGGCTTAGTGTCAAAACTATACCGTTGCTAGTAGAATTTAAAAGTATTCTTAGGCAGAGAACCAATGGAAATATATATGCATATTCCAGATGCTGCGAGGCCTATCTTGATTAATACATTTTAGGAATGTGTATAAAACTACTTTTGTTTACAGAGCAACTGTTTCTTGCAACGATGGTTGGTGGTTTTAGTGTACAACACAATTTAAACTTGACTGTGATGTATCCCAATCACTTAACATTTTTTAAATATTTGCCACAGAGTATCCTGGTAAATGGACACAGATGTACATGTAATACTGTGCCTATTTGATTAATATTTCTGTGTTGACAGTGGGCTAGTTCATGCACTTTTCAAAGACAACACATTTTTTTTTTTTTTTTTTTTAGTTTTTAAGGTCTTTAAACTGGGTTGTCTTTTTAATTGCTTTTTATTTTTTAAACCTGTAAAAAAACCATTCCCCCCAAATCATTTTACTGTGGCTTTTGGTTAGGGAGAATAATTTCTGTGTGGCCAGAGACTGTTAAATACAACTGAAAACAGTAAAATCCTGTGCATGATTTTAAAGTGTACTGAGTTCATTTTATTCTGCAGATTGGAAACAAGTTCCTCTTTTGTGAATATTTAGGTTTTTTTCTTGTACTTGATAGTGTTGACAATCTACTTTCCTGCATCTAAAACAATAGATCGAATGTTCAAATCACTGCAATGTCAGGAAATGTGCAATTTATTTTACTTAATTTAATTTAAAGCTCCTTATTGCCAAAAAAAATAGGCACCTGTCATGCTGCATAGTGTTACCCATGACCATTTTGTCAAGTACCTACATTTACACTTAAATGTAAACTATGGTAATGCTTTACAATTCTGCCCTTGACGAAAATTTGGGTACATCGTATTGGCCAATGTACTTGAAAACTTTCTCTGCAATTTTGAACTGTAATGCAAAGTTACATGCAGACATATGGGTGGGTTAGTTGCCAAGTGGTGTAAGTCACAAAAAATCGAAAATGGACTTACACCGCTACAGAATTGCCTGCAGTGAGGTCTACATACTTACCAAATGTGTGCGCCCTAGTCAACTACATTTTCCCATTACATTATGTATTAAATGAAGTAATCCATGAAGTTTAACACAGATACAAACTTAAAATTCTCTTTCCTGAAAAATTTGCATTTTGGACTTACACCACTTCGCAACTAACCCACCCATATGGAAATATCTATTCACACTACTTGCTGACTTCTGTCTTAATTACTGTGCTCATGTGCCAACTTAAATATCAAAATTGGAATTAACTGGGCAAAAGTACAAATATATTTATTTCCTTTGATAGTAATTGAGGACTGTCCGGTTTCAGTAAAAAAAAAGTCTTTATCTGCATTCAGTAATTTGGTATAAGCTGCACCAGTTAGACAACCATTGCTAATGTTAAATTTCAAGCAGATTGAAAGCTTGGTTAATTAAATGTTCAATTTTTTATAGTCGGCCAAAATAATTATTTGTAGCAATTGGATGATTTTTTGCACATCTGTATACACTCTTGTTTTCTAGTTATTTGCATATTGTTTGCAGGACAGTGTAAAAGTCTGTCCGAGATTCGTATGCATCTGCTGCTGAAGCCTTTGCCTCACTGCAAGAAAGGAGACTGAAACTAGAAGAGCAAAAATTTTGGTTTTATAAGGAAAGTGTGAATAGAGGATTAGAGCTCTTCTCAGAATTCAATACCACAATTACACGGTTAACGAATGTACTAGAGGATTATGTGCCGTAAATAATAAAGGACTACATGTAGGTCATTAATAAATTTTTTACATGTTCATCTGCATTTCTAATTTTTGTATATTTTTATGTTTACATGCTGCACTGTATTAACTTTCTCTGTAAATCACAAGGAAAAAAAACAATTTATTGTACATGTTGTCAACTATTTATTTATCTGTATGCAGGAGGACACACAATTGATCAAAATCTTGTGTAACTTTTGTTAGCTATCGGTGTATCCAAAATGCGTATAATTTAAAAATATTTAACATTTTAAACAGTTTTGGCACTGTACATATGCATTTAAAAGAAAACAAGAGGTATTTAACTAATATATATGCGTGTATATAAAAGCACAATGTTTTCAGAGCACAATACAGTAAACTCCAGAATATCCGGGTTAATTATTGTTGCGTAACGCACGGATAACCCAACAATAGCACATTTATGGTTTTGCCTAAAAGTACCGTATTTCAGACCTTTTCACCGAAATAAATAAAAATATGTCTGGCGAGCACGGCAAACACTAAAAATATTACGTTACAATTTTGTTAATCCATTCTTGTGCGATCTTGTTAATCAATTCTTCGCCGTAGGAGTTGACACGCTTCCAAAAAAGTATTTTTTTACGAAATTGATTGTTTTTAAAAGGTTCAATGTACAGAAAACCGGTTGATCGGTGCACTGCTAATCTGGAGTTTACTGAATATAAAACACCTCTTAAAAACAAATTTGAACTACTTTGTTGTAGTTCATAATAATGAGGTTTGTGTTAGCAAGTGTCCGCAAGAAATATGAAAAGTGTTTGAAAATTTTACCTTGGGCTTATTTGTCCCCAAAATACTAACATTTTTGTAACTTCTATGACTTCTGTTTACTGCTGGAGTTTATAATTAACTTATTTTACAGGCAGTGTAAATAAAACTTGAATAGCATTACAGTATGTATACTTTGTTTCATTTCATGCCAAGGGGACGAAAAAAACTTCTTATTAGATTTCTCTTTAACCTTGATAGTGCATGTCGGAAATGCACGAAACAAGATTTGCTCAGAATAGCGCACCCATGAAATATTGAGCACCGAGCCACATTACTGTAAAAGAAGCATGAAAATCATGTGTCTGGATGCTCAATACAGTAGTATGTACACATTTTCTTATACAAATATTTCGAGAATAACCAGGACCCGATTTAAGCTTCAAAGCACCTTACACCCATCGTTCTAAGCGCCCCAGCAGCCTTTGTTTTCCATCCTTCCTAAACAATTGGCATCCTTTCGCCGTTTTTGAGCACATTATTTAAAAATTTATTTTGCTTTTTCCTTTCACTATGAGTTGTGTATAATAATTGTAATAACAGTAATAATTCAGCTTAATTGTAGGACAAGTTATTTGAAAATAAGTAGCTGGACTGGCCATAGAGCTGATAAAACTAATAGAGACAGCATTAAGTCAATAATGCCAAAAGTAAAGCTATTATTATTTTTCCTCGTTGCAATATTGACACTTTTAAAAATAGTGACGGGAAATTATTCACAAGTTGTTCTCCTCAATAAACATGCACTCTTGTGAAAGTTGCCCTCTAGGCCCGGGCTTAGTTATAAATCCGGCCCAGAGAATAACTGTGCAAACTATATGCCCACAATTTGCCTCAACAACTGCTACTGTCCTTTACTTCCTGCACAACTGCTGTTTGGCAAATCCATCATCTTACTCCACACATCATGTCAGGCATAGCAGATAAAACCTTTGACTGCTAATGTAGTTTACTAGATAACATTTATAACTATGGTGTTGATAAACCTATTGAAATTGTAGTTCAGCATCAAACTTGTTGCTCAGTCTCTAGAATTCTGACAGCTTATTTTCTTTACAGTCTATCAGTGAAAAGGTACAGTATAAAATTGTTTTGTTTAAATCTGCCGAAAACTACGATTTACATAACTGATTTTGTGAATAATTTGTCTGCAAATTTACGAGTCATTTTGTAAACAGTATCAATCAAATAGCTTGAACCTAGATTGTAAAATATTTTACAATCCTAAATTGCATAGAACGAGGAGTTTTCATGCACCATTATGCTTAAGTCCGCACTTTTTCGAAGTACATTTTTTCTAAGCAACATCATATAATATTTGAAATAATATCAGGAACTGTCTCTTCGTGCTCAGTATTTTATGGGTTTACACCTGAGAAACATTTCCCATATGTACATAGTTACCAGCAGTTGTGGAAGAAGCTTCACATTGAACATTGCTAGTGTCTTCTCCAGGTAACAAGCCTGCCTTTGTCAAAGCACATTTCTGTTATGCAGGTTGCAGATAGAAACTATTTCCCTGTGCTGATCATTCACATTTGTAACTGATTTTATTAACCTATGTACTAATTTTATACATTTTCTTGCTTTTTCCACGACATCCCATTGAGTTGAGCAATGCAACTTAAATTACATTTTAAACAAAATATCATATTCCCTATCGGTTAGCATGCATATAATAAAAATTAGTTTTATGATGACAAAGGCAATAAAGATGTAATAGATATCTATTGTACAATAACACACTGCTCTTCATTTAAGTAAGGTTTTATTGAACAAACTATAATAAAGGTAGAATAAATTTCTGCCAACTTTATTGTGGATCATATGTTGATATTAAAATCTAAAAATCATGTTCCTGCAGCCAGTTAAATTAAACAATTGGCAGACACTGATGTTTGGATTTGATACACAGTTTGAATGACAGTTGCTCCTTGTGTTACACCAAGGATTCAATTTTTGTTGTGGCAATCATTTTTCCTAGTCAATTATCATCACGGATAATAATTAAGTACACTGTACTTACTCTTAATGTAAGAAGCGTTAATGTTTATATTTTTAGGTGAGAAGAATATTGTTTCTTTTAACAAATTTTTCTGTGATATGTGGAGTAACAAATTATCCAGAAGAATTGTTGTCGGATCCAAAGGCTTTAGGACCACAATTAACACAAGCTCGCATATATATATATATATATATATATATATATATATATATATATATATATATATATATATATATA